>VRLP01000369.1:0-240252 GCA_009660295.1 Lophius piscatorius
TGGAGCGGTAGAGGAGGAGGAGATGGAGCGGTAGAGGAGGAGGAGGTGGAGCGGTAGAGGAGGAGGAGGTGGAGCGGTAGAGGAGGAGGAGATGGAGCGGTAGAGGAGGAGGAGATGGAGCGGTAGAGGAGGAGGAGGTGGAGCGGTAGAGGAGGAGGAGGTGGAGCGGTAGAGGAGGAGGAGATGGAGCGGTAGGGGAGGAGGAGATGGAGCGGTAGAGGAGGAGGAGGTGGAGCGGTAGAGGAGGAGGAGGTGGAGCGGTAGAGGAGGAGGAGATGGAGCGGTAGAGGAGGAGGAGGTGGAGCGGTAGAGGAGGAGGAGATGGAGCGGTAGAGGAGGAGGAGGTGGAGCGGTAGGGGAGGAGGAGATGGAGCGGTAGAGGAGGAGGAGATGGAGCGGTAGAGGAGGAGGAGATGGAGGGAGATTGAAATCATCCGACAGCAGCGTGTGTTACGGCGGTCGTAACGCCGCAGTCCTTACATGTGATTATAAACACAGGAACCGTCTGTCCAGAGCGCCGCCCGGTTCAAGCCCAGACCTCGAATACCAACTTTTCCCCCGCTGGTACGACGCTGTGGTTGGAACGAGACGCGGTGGCGAAGACTATTTCCAAAAAATCGACATCATAAATTTCCGTGAATATAATGTGAAATTCGGAGGTTCCCCACGGGAAACCAAAGGAAACATAAGTTGAAATAAACAAAAGTAGCGCATATGCGATAAATAGATAACATCGACGACGCGATAATTAAAGGGAAGACGGACGAGAGCTTATATTTGCGATTAAGTGATGTAGCGTAAACCTGGGGGCCATTATGACAAAATTAAGACTAACTGGCTAATCAACTGATAGAACGTGGGTCTTATCGCCCTGAGCAGCAGCCTATCCATCCTCTTCCTCATTAACCAACCTCCTCGCCAAAAACATTCATCTTTTGGCGCCCGGTATCGACTGGAAACGACTTAATTGCGAACTAAAGTCATTTACAAGCATTAGCCAACAAGCTAATCTAACGGGCCCCCATTCGTTTGTGGCAATAATCCGTGAGTCCGGTGTGATGGATGGATGTTTGAGGCTGTCCCCATTAGATGGGGGGCAAAAGTGATGCATTCTGGGTGGTGCCTGTCAGACGAGACGGGGTGGGAACTGTGGTAGGAGGGACGGATACGTGACGTCAGTCTCGTTAGAGGGACGGCATCAGAGCGAGTGACAGGACGTGTCTTCTGGAGGAGATAGACGTTCCCCCCATGATGGCGACCCCCCAAAACGACTCACCTGAATGATTCAACCATTTGGTTCTGCTTGTTCCTGTTCTGGCGTCACGCTGGGACCGATGCTCAGCCGAGCAGCAGGGATTCCCCGGCACCAAGGCTCACAGAGACAAATACTCCCAGGAGACATTTGAGGGATTGTCAAACGCTTTTCTAGTAGTTCCTTCACAAAAGTATCGGGATAAAAAAAAAAAGTAGTTTCCCTCCTGTGTAAACAGGATTTGTCACCAGTGGAATCTTTTACGGACGCATTCCATTCGTGGAAATCATCATTCACAAAACACACACGCACAAACACACACACACACACACACACACACACACACACACACACACACACACACACACACACACACACACACACACACACAAAGAGAAGTTACCAACGTTTTCTATGTAGGCAAAGAGAAAATGGAGATTTAATTGTAGAATAATCACGGCTGAGAGCTTAATGGGACTTTTATAGCTTTCTCTCTCTCTCCCTCTCTCTCTCCCTCTCTCTCTCTCCCTCTCTCTCTCTCTGTCCGTGTTTGCCTCCCTCCTTCATCAACATCACCCTCCTCGTTTTAAATCCAATAAGCCGAAATCAGGGTTCAAATAGTGACGATACAGCAGATTTCTTTCCCTCTCCTCTCTTGTTGGCTCTGATCTCGTCTTTATGTTTCACCGTCTGAAAATAAAGAACCTTTGGGATAATAAATGCGTTAGAACGACGCTAATCTGTGGAAAAATGAGAATATGAGTAAAAAGGAAAACAATCTTTTCGGTAAAGTTGAAGTCGCAAAGTGCGAGAAAAGCTCGACGCAACTCCACGGCGTTAAAGTGGAACATGGTGAATCCACAGAAACAGAATTATAGAAACAACGAGGGAATAGAAGAAGAGGAACGACGGCTGGGAGGACAAAGGACTGAAACGGTACCGAGTAATTCTACTCGGTAGAATTACTTCTATTCTATTCGACTTCAGGCTGCAAGAATCATCTGCTACAGAAAGAATAATAACGACTTTCACATCAGGGGGTTTATTAGGGGTTTTATCAGGGGGTTTATCATGGGGTTTATCATGGGGTTTATCAGGGGTTTTATCAGGGGGTTTATCAGGGGTTTTATCGGGGGGTTTATCAGGGGGTTTATCAGGGGGTTTATCAGGGGGTTTATTAGGGGTTTTTATCAGGGGTTTTATCAGGGGGTTTATCAGGGGGTTTATCGGGGGGTTTTATCAGGGGGTTTATCCAAAGAATAAGTCCAACTTTGTCCAAACTTAACTCCACTAAATCCTGAGCTCAGAAAAACTAGTTAACTGTATTTATCTTCATTATTGAGTGACTGTGGGATCTGATCCTAGAACAGACTGCTGACTTCATAGGAATAAACCCTCGTAGATCGCAGTAGCACCCACGGGTGCTCGCTGGTGAACAGTGGAGTTTTGTCGGAACGCATGGCGGGCGGCGAGATTGGATTTCCAGGGGAATCTCATTCCAGTCAGTTCTAATCTGAGAGACGGAGACAGAATCCTCAACTCTGGTCGCCACGGCGATGTGTTCAAGTGTTTGATGGGAAACGTGGTCTGTTTGCAGAGATCTGCGTGTGTGTGAGTGTTTGTGTGTACGTGTGAGAGTGTGTGTGCATTTGAGCGAGTGTGTGTGTGTGTGAATGTGAGAGTGTGTGTATGTATGTATATATGTGTGTATGTGTGTGTGTGTGTATGTGTGTGTGTGTGAGTGTGTATGTGTGAGGATATGTGTGTGTGAGTATGTACACGTGTGTGTGTTTGAGTGTGTGTGTGTACATGTGCGTTTCAGTGAGTGTTTGAGTGTGTGTGTGTGTACCTGTGCGTTTGAGTGAGTGTTTGAGTGTGTGTGAGTGAGTGTGTGTGAGTGAGTGTGTGTGAGTGAGTATGTGTGAGTGAGTGTGTGTGAGTGTTTGAGTGTGTGTGTTTGTGTGTACCTGTGCGTTTGAGTGAGTGTTTGAGTGTGTGTGAGTGAGTGTGTGTGAGTGAGTGTGTGTGAGTGAGTGTGTGTGAGTGAGTGTGTGTGAGTATGAACACGATTTATTCATGTGCAACAAACTGACTAAATCCAACCAACTGTTGAGAAATGATGACCCAAACGTTTGGAGATAGAGTTCCCCCGAATGGTAGAAATACCCCCAAATCAATCCAGTTCTTCCTCACACGAAGGAATGATCATCACGTCCGCCACCTCCGTGTCAGCAACCGCAGATCCTACATGTTAACTCTAAAACTCTATCATGGATCACTTTCCAAAGTTTACACCCACATGGAACTTGGTGCGAGGAAGTACTGGATTTATTTTAGGAAAGGTCGGCTAGATTTCTCTGTCTTCATCTCCAGAAATACTTTTCGGGCCGTCATTGCGTCAACCGTTCACATCTGTTGCGTATGAATCGACTCGAGGAGATCTATGTCGTATTTTTTATATTTTACTCACTAGGTGGAGCTGTTTTCACAAAAAATCCGTTTTCAGACAGAACCTCACGTTGAATTTTAATTAAGCGACCAGGATTAATGGAGGTTGAGGTCGCGGGTCGACGCTTCGGGTCTCGGTTTTGCTAAAGATCTCAGAACATAAGCGCCGGCGCCGGCGCCGTGGCTTCGGATCAAACGCGGGTTCTATTCCGCTCCGAGCCACGTAATTGAAGTACAAACAGATTTCGAAACGGTTTTGATGATCGGTGATTCGCTGTGTGCCGACATCATGTAATGGAATATTCTAGTGGATCAGCGCCTTCTCACATGTCTGCACTTCTGGGCCTCTGAGTCTGAGTGTGTGTTTAATCTGTGTGCGGAGCTAATTAGACCCACAACCACCTCAAACCAAACCGCCCAGAACGTGGCTAATTGGACCGCCTTGTTTATATCAATCACTGGCTGGGCTTCCATAAGAACGAGGATCGGCGTTCTCTCCCTCTCTTTCTGCGCGTTTCCACTTTAGTTTCCGCCGTTTGAAGTTTCAATATCCGTGTTTATTTATTTTATCGCGTTGGTTTTTTCTACCTTATTTAACCTTAGCTGTTGTTTTTTTTCCAGAGATAAAACTCCGCCTAGTGTTGGAAAACTATAACCGACCATTCCCCAAAAAAAATCAAGCTAGTTCTTCCTCGCACTGATGTCTATGGAATAATACAATTCGGAAATGATCCATGAAACAGTTTTTGAGTTATCACCAAAAAACAGTATTTTTCGTAAAAAAATACGAATAAAATAAAGCTCTCCCGATGATTTTTTACGAGATAGATCTCCTCAAGTCGATTCATACGCAACAAATTTAGTCACAATCGGATCAACGGTTAGGCCGTTGTGTGTGTAAAACTGTGTGTTTCTTGTAAAAAAGCTCCCCCTAGTGAAGAAATATAAAAATACGATATTCACAAAATCGATCTGAGTCGATTCATATGAAATAAAGTCTAAATAAAAAACTTTTTGGAGCCAAATCCACCGTAGCTTCGGAAACATACAACCGACCTTTCCCAGAATCAACCCAGTTCTTCCTCACATGAAGTTCTATGGGCTTAAAAAAAATTTAGAAAAGGATCCATAAAACAGTTTTTGAGTCATCGCAATAATAATAATCCCGACTTTTCTTGGATATCCTTTTTAGCGTTAAAATCTGGTGACGGAGAACATTGAGTTTTGCCAACATTGATCAAAACTTTGAAAGTGTCCAGTCAGCATTTTTGGTCCTTTTCCGGATTTAGTCTCTAAGGGGGGGGGGGGTGAATACTTTTTCCCATTGTCTCGGTTCAGGCCCATATTGGAACGCTTCCACGGCGACATCCTCACAGTTCCGTGTTTCCCGTGTGTTCTACGCTGGCATGAGCAGAGATGAAGAAATCAGCGTGTCTGCCGCCTTCATCTTCGTCCCTCTACGAGCCTCAACCAGCTTCTAGTTTTGGTTGGGTGAAAAGGAAGAGGTGGGATCTGAGAGGTAGAGCATTGTTTCTGATCTATTCCCCCGTCTCAACGCTCCACCTGTCTCTCTCTCCCTCTCTCTCGCTCGTTAAAAGTCGGTCATCCGGTGGCATAAAAAGAAGGTTCGGAACCTTTGATGCCGGGAAACAAAAGAGTGACTTTGTTCCGCCGAGAACCTTTTCATGCCGCTGAAATTAACAAGATGCTGGGAGTCGGAGTCAGGAGATCCTCCCGGGTTCATCATCTACCAACTGGATGTGGTTCCATTGAGACTAATGGAAGATAATAACTAGCTGTATATCCCCAAGATGTCCCCAATCCCCTGCGTTGTACAAGCAGTCCCCTGATGGAGCTAGAAGAGCTCCCTCTAGTGACTGAAAGATGAACTATTAGAGTAAATTAGTACGATATAAATAAGATCCATGTCCTCCGGTCGATTCAAACGCACACAAGTCTGACGAAATTGGACCAACGGTTGAATATTAAAGCAAAATTAGAGTTCCCACTAGTGTAATAAACATACAACCGACTTTAAAAAAATATCAGTCCAGTTCTTCCTCACACTAAGTGTTCATAAAATTTGAAAATGAACCATGAAATAGGTTTTGAGTGTCCCACCCGAGGGAGTAAACTTCATTTGGGAATTTTATGTCTGAATACATTTTGTCCTTTCCCCAAATCAGTCCAGTTCTTCCTCACACTAAGGTCTATGTTGATGTGAAATTTGAAAATGATCCATGTGATGCATTTTGAGTTATGGCGTTGAACATGAAGGACCGCTGCGACGTTGAGGATTCCACAATATGGCCGACTTTTTGGGTTTTTTCGGGGAAATTGTCGTAATAGATCGTCTTGCAGGTAGAGCGGTTGGCCACATTGATTGACAAGTGGTTGTAGATCTTTTGTATAAACGCTTGCTATGCAAACACACACACACAAACACACACACACACACATGGGGCCACACACCTTTATAATTGCATGCCATCTATGTGACATTTCCATAATTACTTTGCAAAACATGTTATTCCTTCATCGACTCGTTATAAACATGAGGGCTTTTCTGTGTGTGTGTGTGTGTGTGTGTGTGTGTGTCAGGTGTGTGATGTGAAGACATTCACGCAATGTCACAGGAAGTGAATAATTTATCTCAGATGCTGAATCTGCCGGCGTAACTTTTCATTTCACACTTAATTTTCCATCTTAATCAGAAAAACTACAGAAGAACGTTGAACGGATTCAACACCCTCCCAAAATAGAAAAAAAAGGCAAACATGAATAAATAAAACTTGTTTTACATGTTTTATGAGGTGAAGAATGAGATTTGATAAAGGGAGTAAAGAATAAAAGGATTCATCCTCGCTTTGTTGTTTATCCTTTAAACTCAAATCAATCCCATTAAAAAAAACAAAAACAGGTTCTATAAACTTTGTATTTGTTCCGGAGAATCTTTTGATGAAAGGAAATATATACGCGGTTAACGTAACGTCGACTAATGCCGAGTTATAGATCTTTTTTAAAACAGCAAAGTCTGAAATGTCTGAGATCTCCCACGGTCCTTGAACTATCCATGAAATTTAATCATTTTAATATGATGGATGATGAAACCAGAAAAAAAGGAGAGAGAAATGAAAGAAATGAAGGGATTAAAGTGAATAAAATAACAAAATTAAAAGAGAAATATAGAGGATGACCGGAAAAACTAAAAAGGAATGAAATATTAAAAAGAGTAAAAGACAACAGAGAATAAAAAACATTTAAAACAAAAGAGATAATTATAAAAGAGAAGACGAAAAACGAAGAAAATAAGAGCTTTAAAAACAGAATAAAGATAATGCTGAAGAAGATGATGTGTCTCAGTGTGGATATGGAACCCTTCCCGGACCGACATTCTTCCTCATCCCTCCTGGAATTTCTTTTATTTTGGGCATAGTGTGCTGCTGGTGAACCCGAGTGTCTTTTTAAGTGACGCTGGGATTCATCAGGGTTCAGTTCAGACTACAGGGGCATTCTGGGGGATTAGACCAACGACCCTCCTACAAGCGAACAACCACTCTTACGCCTTGATTCCACCGGGAGACGGCGAGGAAACGAGGAGAAACGCTTCCTGACGCTCCCAGTGGAATCAACACATAAAAGCCGAGACGGCCTCAGGAAAAGGCACCGCTGGGATTCGAACCCAGGATCTCCTGTTTACTAGACAGGCGCTTTAACCAACTAAGCCACAGCGCCAGATAGTAGTGGTCCCGGTGTGAGTGGGTCCAGTCCAGATGAAACCATTAATGCAGTTTTTTCTGGTCGTTGACTTTCTACGGGGGGAAAAACATTTTTTCAAAACAACTTTATTGGTTCAATTCCTACAATTATGAATTTTCCTTTTTCATAATTCAAAGGTTGAAAAATGATGGCTGGAAATCCGTAATTTATTGCAATAAAGCTCTTCTTCGGATCACGGCCGTCGTCAACCAGCGTGAAGTCGCGTCACCGCCACCTAGTGTTGGAGTGAGGCCCTTTAAAAAAACAAAAAAACACATGACTTCCATAGATCGAAGTTTAAACGCCATTTTTGTCCTGATATGACACAGATTTATTTTTAACCCCCGCGGCTGAACTGAAATGCCAGTTGTGACAATAAAGCCACAAGTGATGACCTTGTTTGCGGGCGCCGCCGCAGCAGGAATACAGACCCTCCATGTCATGTTTGAGGCTCCGTCCACACGGAGACGTACGACGTTTCCCTCCCGGGACTTTTTGAGCCGGTGTTTCTGCAGGAGGACACGGACGATTAATCATCCGCGCTCATGTTCCCGGTGACAAGGCCAGAGCGGAGCGTTGTCTGGTGAAATATGTTGGCGCCATTACCCACGCTGCTCTGCCTCCGACACTGTTGGGTTAGATAAAAAGACATGTTGAGTCTTCCCACCGCCGGCATGAATAACGACTCCTCCTTCAGAGGCGGGTACGGGAAATCCAAAGTGACCTCATCCGCTGGGTTCGAGCGGAGGCGTGGACACGCCTGCTTTCATTGGGATAAAGCGCCGCTTTGCAGAGAGACGCTTTGCATCATTTATATCAATTTATATCCGTTAGCGCCAAAAGACGCTTTTAAGCTATAAATCAGTGTCGAAACCAAACGGCGGGGATAGTTTCCGGCTCCGGTTTCAAACCAGCGTCGGCTCTCTGTATTTAATCTCTAGAGCTTGCTGCTTGGAGTTATGACCTTCAATGTTTCCGGTGGTTCAGAATCAGAACCCATTCAACGGATTTCTTGGATCGGGAAGGAATTTTCCAATCTGTGTCTCTGGAATGGCGTTCCGGGTGCTCAAAGGTGAGGCCTGGCCCCTCCCATTAATATTTCCATTATCCATTTTCCTTCCTCTTACCCGCGGTCGGATCACGGCGGCATCCGGCTAAGAAGGGTAACCAAGATGTCCCTCTTCCCAGCAACACTCTCCAGCTCATCCTTGGGGGTCCTGATGTGTATGTGATGCAAGGGGTCACTCTCTAGTTCCAACTGGTATTCAAACCAACAACCTTTGGTTTCCAAAGGCAGTGACTCACACTCACACGTATAATAAAACACAAATACAATGTTTAATACAATATATATAACAAAGAAAAGAAGAAACACGGATCTCTTGGCGTTAATTGTTGTTAGCGGCTCAGTTAAAAACACATTAGCTCTTAGCCTTCAGTGTTTTAAAGCGTTTTAACGCGAGACGAGTCACTTTCTATGCTGCTTAAATCTTTCAACAGCTTCGCAGAGGCATCTTCAGACTCTTCAGGAAGATCGTGATTTAAGGGTATCAACTCTGAACGGCAGCAGTTGTATCCCCCTATGGTGTCTGGATACTGGCGGTGGTGGTGGCTGATGACTCTGCTGAGGCTGATGAATGAACGAGAGAATCATACCGAAGGACAGCAGCTGATGACGATACGATAAAGACGAAGGCGTGTTCGGCCACCTGAATGAGACAGCCATCTGTGCGGTAACTGCGGTCCGAGTGTGCGAGGCGATAGTCTTCCCAACTGAACTTCCTCTCCTCATTATTTCATCTTATTGAAAGGAAACTTGGAAAAAAAAGCCCATGATAAGAATATAGAAAAAAAAGAAACGGAATTTTGGAAAAACCAGCAACTAAATGATGAAATAAAAATGTTACATATCTGAAAAAAACGACGTTTGGGATTCGTGTTTGTTCACGTTACAAATATTCTCTGGACCAAAACTCTCCGAACCAGCTATAAACAGCTATTTTCCTGTGATGTAGCAACTACTTCCTTTTGAAGAGTTGGGTCTCCGGTTGTTCCTTTTGAATGGAAAGGCAAAGGTTAACAGATTCACATATCTGACGTTGAAATGCGTAACAGATATAAACAGAGGCGGATCTTACAGCCTTCGTCCATCATGCATTTGTTCGGACCGTCTGTATCTGGTTTTGCATCTGTTATGACTTTGAATATCGGGACGGAACAACGACAGCAAGGTCATGATACGACATTGGAAGGAAATCTCACGCACTGCTGTGTGAGATGAAGGATAAAGCGGTCGTACGTCGTACCGTATGATAAACTGCCCCTTCGCTTTCGTCCCCGAAAAGCAAGGGCATGTCCTCGAAAAGACCCCAAACCCCCTGCTCTGTACAAGGATTGCCCCTGATTCGACTCCTCAAATTAAACGGGACCCATTAATAATGACTCAACCGAATTATTTCTATGATGTCATCGGTCTGTTCTGGGATCAGATCCCACAGAACAGACCGATGACTCAGTGATGAAGATAAATAAGGTTAACTAGTTCTTCTGAGCTCAGGAATAAAACAAGACGGATTTCCTTGTGTCGATTCAGACTCCTTTCCCTAAAATGAATCCACTTCTTCCTCGCATCAAGGAAGATGCGAGGAAGAACGTGTTAATGCGTGTTAATGCGATAGCTTCGGCATATCGTGTTAATGCGATAACTTCTCTCTGTCGAAGTTATCGCATTAACACAAAGTAAACTTTTCATGGTATATACCTAATAGACTTTATTATAATGTTGTTGTTTTTTTTACTGTATGCCCACTTTTAATCTTAAAGTTGGAGAAAGAGTCCAACACCTCCCTTCGGGTCCCGCTCCAGAACACGTGACCGCCAGCCGCCTGACGATGTCCGATAATAAGTGTTTGACGTATTACAGGCTTTTTTTTCTCCTACGTTTTCTCTGAGCTTTTGATTCATTTGATTTATAAATATATAAGTACTTTCATTTTATATAACAAAAATACCTCGGAAACCCGACACTCGCGCGTTTACTTAAATATCTGAACTATACATGCGAGGCTTTGATTGATGTCGCGCCGAACATGCGTGCTACTTCCATAAATACGCGAGTCAATGCTAACATGCCGGGGAGATGGCTGGGATAAAGAAACGGAGCGGAACATGATTGATGTCATGAATTCTATCTGCTTTTGTCGTGACTGATGGGAAGGACTTTTGTACATAATGAGGAAGACGACGAACACAGGAAACGGGCTCGGCTTTGAGTTTAGAGCGGGGGCTGCATAAAGACGTGAGATAAATCTGTGTTTGCAACGTTAACGTGTCCCGGAACCGGAGAGTTCATTAATCACAGGAAGCCAGTCGGTAAGAGGGAGAGGGGGAGGAGGAGGAGGAGGTGGTGAGGAAGAGGAGAGAGGTCTTTCCTCTCTATTTGAGTAGCCAGTTCCACTTTGTTCTTCTGAATATTTCCCCGTTGGTGTGGCTTAACCTGGCAACCGTTTTGGAATAAACACAAAAGTCACAGTTAGTACAAAGTAAGGATCTCAACACCATCAAATCCAACATTAGGTTAGCATCAAGGCTACACAAGCTAATATGAAGCCAAACCGACAAAGTACTTCCAAGATCAAGGATGTAGACAAGCAGGACCAAAGGTGTCGCGGCGGAACATAGAGGGGAATAAATGGAAACAGGATATAGAATAGAATATATAGATTCAAATATGTGAGGAAGAGGTTACGAAGAATAACACGCAGAGAAAGAGAGGAAGGAGGAATGAATAAATAATAACGCCGGACCAATAACAAATGTCTGTCTGAATGCAGAAGGATGAGGGGATTAAAGCCCGATAAAAAATTAATAGAGGAAGGAGCCCCAGAGGGAAATTAACTCTTGGAATGCATAGAGAGAGAGAGAGGGAGAGAGAGAGAGAGAGAGAGAGAGAGAGAGAGAGAGAGAGAGAGAGAGAGAGAGAGAGAGAGAGAGTAAAGTGAAATATAAAGAGAATAAATGAAGATAAAGATTTGATTCTCTTTAATAAGTTGGAGTGACAATAAAAGTGAATCAAGCAACTCCATTCCTCTCTCTCTCTCTCTCTCTCTCTCTCCCTCTCTCTCACCCTCTCTCTCTTTGTTATGCACCCTCCCTCTCTCTCTCTCTCACCCTCTCTCTCTCCTTCTCTCTCTCTGTTATGCAACCTCCCTCCCTCTCTCTCCCTTGTACTCTCTCACTGTCTCTCGCTCCCCCTTTCTTGCTCTCTTTCTCTTTTCTCTCTCTCTCTCATGCTCTGTCTTTCTCGCTTTCTCTCTTGCGCACTCTCTCTCGCTCTTTCTCGCTCTCTGTCTCTCTCGCGCTTTTTTTGCTCTCTCTCGCACTCTCTGCCACTCTCTCTCTCGCACTCTCTCCCTCCCTCTCTCTCTCTTGGGCTCTATCACTTGATATCTCGCGCTCTCCCTCTCCCTCTCTCTGTCTCTCTCTCGCTCTCCCTCACCCTCGCTCTGTCTCTCTCGCTCTCCCTCACCCTCCCTCTCTCTGTCTCTTGGGCTCTATCACTCGATATCTCGCGCTCTCCCTCTCTCTGTCTCTCTCTCTCCCTCTCTCTCTCTCTCACACACATATGTGGAGGAAAAGGAAACGTGACATTCAGACGTGACCTCCCTCATGAACTTTTCTGTCACTTAGCCTTCATTGTTCCCTGCTCTTCATCCCCTCCTCTCTCTCTCTCTCTCTCTCTCTCTCTCTCTCTCAGACGAATGACTGCAGGCTGTGAATTAATGAGGAGGGCCGACTTCAGAGGAGCGAGAGAAAGTTGAAGGTAGGGTGAGGGGGCGGTGACCGGTCTTTAAACGTTGCTGTTGATAGCAGGAGCTCACATGGATTTTTTTCTGAGAGACACGGAGGGGAATTCAAAAACATCAGAGCGATTTTTAAGAACAAGATCTCACAGAAACTCACGTGACCAAACGTGAGTTCTGAAGAAAAACAAACATGGAGGACGATGGACGTCCTCGTCGGTCCTGTTGGGATATTATCTTAAACACAGTCGTGTTTAAGTACAAAAAAAATAGATTTAGAAAATAAAGGAATTTTTTTTTTCAAATAAAAAGAATCAGTTAATAAAAAATTAAATAAAAAAAATCAAAGAAGTTTTTTTTAAATATAAAAAAAGTAATAAACAAATAAACAAAAAAATATAAATATATCAAACTTTTTTTTTGTTTTTTGTGTTTTTTAATAAAAACAAATATACATTTTTTTTTAATAAAGAAAGAATTCAAAAAATAAATAAATAAATAAATTCAAAAAATAAATATATATATATATATAATGTTATATATATATATATATATATATATATGTATATATATATATAATGTTATATATATATATATATATATATATATATATATATAGTTATATATATATATAATGTTATATATATATATATATATATATATAAGAAATGTTTAATATTTACGATTCGAGATCAGTAAAATAATGGTATTGACATCACACACTTGAGAATTATTTGGACAATTATTTGAGACAAGCCTCGAATCAGGCCACGCCCCCTGCGACACTTGGAGGGGGGCATTAAATCTGGCGTTTCATTCCTTAGTGTGTAGCCAGCATAAGAGTTTGACAAGTCTGAAGTTTAAAATGAAACCTTTCAGTCTATTTCTCCAGAGAAATAGGCTGGTGTTCTGGGTTCTGGGTTCAAGAAGGTTCTGGGTTCAGATCCACCTGTGGTGGCAGAACCTTCTTGCTGTGAGGCGACTGTGGTTCCCGCCAAACGTTTCCATCGCACCTTCTGCTGCCTGACCAAAAATACACATCGACTGAAAAATGGGTTGACTTGAAGAAAAACTTCAATCTTCTGTCGAAAAAAACAAACAAACTGGACACATACACACACACACACACACACACACACACACACACACACAGTCGCCCCTATCTCTCCCTACCAGCTGTTAGATTGCCCACCTACTGGGTTGCTGTAGGCGTCAACAGCATTTCAGATATTCTCCAGCAGAAACTCTAATAACTCTTTAAATAACCTTCTGTGTAGATGAAGGTGTGTGTGTATTTGTGTGTGTGTGTGTGTGTGTGTCCTTTTCATCCTCTTCACTCTGATTTCTCCACTCTGGTGACTGTCAAGAGTTTCTCTGACAACAAAACTTGAACCTTTGATTTTGAGAGGCTGGATATGTTCCTCTGCTAAATGTGGAACACAGACTTTTTGCTCCAGGAGAAACAAGAAACGAATCGAAAGACTTTTGTTTTTACCCGGAGTGGAAACTCCCACTCAGGCGTTAATGAAAGACACTTGTTGGAGCATCAAAAACAAACAAACGGTTGAAAATCCAGTGTCAAACATTTCCCAGTTGGTTTTCATTCTCAAAAGTCATTTCAGCAGATTCTGAGTCAGATGTTGTTACTGGAAATAGATGATCTCATTAGTCTTCATCAAACCGCACAGAGACGTAATTAAGCTCCGCCCACATGAGAACTGAAGGAGGGAAAAGTTCAAAAGTTTGGAGAGCTACAACTCTCTCTCTCTCTCCCTCTCCTTCTCTCTCCCTTTCTCCCTCTCTCTCTCCATCTTTCCCTTTCTCTCTCTCTCTCTCTCTCCCTCTCTCTCTTCCTCCCAAAATCTCTCCATCTCACTTTCCCTGCCTCGCTCTCTCTCCCTCCCTCTCTCTCTCTTTCTCTCTCTCTCACCCCTTCCTCTCTCTCTCCATCTCTCCCTCTAGCTTGCTTTCTCGCTCTCTCCCTCCCCCCTCTCTCCCTTTCTCCCTCTCTCTCTCCATCTTTCCCTTTATCTCTCTCCCTCCCTTTCTCTCTCTCTCTCTCTCTCTCTCTCTCTCTTCCTCCCAAAATCTCTCCATCTCACTTTCCCTGCCTCACTCTCTCTCCCTCCCTCTCTCTCTCTTTCTCATCCCTCCATCTCTCTCTCTCCATCTCTCCCTCTAGCTTGCTTTCTCTCTCTCCCTCCCTCTCTCTCTCCCCACATTGAGTATAAAAACTGTAACACAACACAGACGCGATGTTGCGGTACTTCCTTCGACAGCGAGGGTCGACAGCTCTCTGTGGTTCCATGCTGAGGCGTCAGGTGTGTGATTCTGGCTCATAATGGCGAGTCGGGGTCTTCATGGCGAGCTTTCCGCGGCGGGAGATGCGAGGTCGACTTTTGTCCTTGTTCAATCTCACGGATTCACCTTTGCTTTTTTTCCCGAGGTGTGAAACCAAACCTGGCAATTATCCGAAAACTTGTGTGTGTGTGGCGGCCCGAAAGACGAGAGTCACGGCGAGGGTCCTTTCCCAGAACCCTCTGGAGAACGTAAACCCATCACACAAACACAGAACACCCACTCTGGGATGATTTATTCTGTTTATGCCTGAGTCTGATCTCCAAAGGGACTACAAATGCACAAAAACAAAATACAGGTTTTAAAAGGATTTTTGTATTTACTGGACCCAAAACCCTTCACCAAAGGAACATCAAAGTAATCACAGCAGCAAAGAAACATGAGTCCCCAGCTGCCCCTCAAAGGAACTTCAAAGTAATCACAGCAGCAAAGACACAAAAGTGACCATCTCCCCCTTAAAAGAACATCAAAGGAACATCAAAGGAGTACAAGGATCAAATACACATGAGTGCCCAGCTCCCCCCCAAAGGAACAGCAAAGGGACATCAAAAGAATCAAAGGAGCAAAGAAACATGAGTGCTCAGCTCCGCCTCAAAGGAACATCAAAGGAATCAAGGAACAAAGGCACGAACAAAAAGCCCTCAGAGAGGCACAATCCACATCCAATGGCCTAAACCTACATCTGTAGGTTTTCTTACTCATAATTTCCTGTTTCTCTCCAGTAGGCTATAAAACATCAAAGGAACGGCACAACAGTACTAAAAGGTTATGAGGTTGAAAAGATAAGCTCCTCCCTCGGCGGAGGGAAAATTCCAGCACAGGAAAGGCAGAAGTTTGCCAAAAACGCCTAGAAGGCTGTGATATGAATGGTTGTTTTGTCCCGCTGGTGAGGAAGAGGTCGGGTCCTTCCTTGTTGTCTGGGCCGAGTACAAAGGGCGGAGCTGGAAGCTTTAAGCCCACGGACAGGAAGCCCAAATTAAGAACAGGAAATAGCGTCAGGCGTTCCCTTCTGTGGATGGTTCTGTTTTTCTCTATTGTTTTTGAGTTTATCTCTCCGGATGCTTTAAATGAAGCATGAAGTCTTCATCCAGTTTACAACATCTCATGTCAGCTGGGATAGTTTTAGTTTTCACATGAGGTCTGTTCTTATGCGACGAAGGATTTCATCTGAACATCCAAAGAGTCGAAACTCGAGCGCTAACCATGCAGGAGAAGATTTCCCCAAAACATAAGCCCCGCCCCCCAGACACTAGGGATTCACATTTAATCGATTTTTTAATCTCCACTATGATTTTTGGCTTCCAACAATTCAAAGAATCAAGAATTACATTGAAAAATATGCGCTGGAACGGTCGTCTGCAAAGCAAATCAAGCGCTCCGCAAAAGCACCACCCGGCCATTTTTGCATGTTTTCTTAATAAACCCTTTAATGTTCTCAGAAAATATGCAAAAAATTATGTCTTTGCATATTTTATTCATTAATCTATTAATATTACACTTTAAAAAAAAGGTCTATACATTAATATATAAATAATAAAAAAAACTGTTTTGCTCTTATTGTTGTTGTCTGACGTGAATAATTTATAGACGTCCCCCAGACTCTCCAAAAAAAAAAGAGGCACTTGAGAGAAACGGACCGGGCCTCGTCCCAGAACTCTCGTAGCTTTGAAGCCTTTTTTTTTTTTTTTTTGGATCCGAGACTGTTTGGACCCTTTTATGAAAGCGTGTTTTTTCTTATTCTACTGCCATCAAACAGTTTTTGTCGACACGCTTGAAAGATGATAATAATGAAGGAATGAATTAATGAAGCTGGGATCGAGGAAAATCCAGTTCTAGAAAATATTAATAAAGATCTTAAACGCCTTTGATCCGGTTCGGCCGAATGGATCCGATAAGCAGAGACCTGCTTTGAGATCAGTACCAGCCTTCCTTCTCCAGCTGGACATCGACCGGCAGAACTAAACAGATCAGCCGTATGATTATAACCACTGACAAATTTACATTAATATCAATTAAAGGCGTCGAAAGGTGGAAATATTTATTAAGTTATTCATACAGGTTACACACAATTTCATTCAATTGATTTTAGTATTAATAAACTATTTAAGTAAAATGATTTAAAAAAAAAATAAAATCATAAAAAAAAAAAAAATTGAATTTTTTTAAAAATTTGAAATAAATTTCTTTATATTAAGAAATATTATAATAATAAGAAATATTAAATAAATATATACAAACACATATGTTTATATTATAAATAAATAAAAAAAATAAAAATGACTATTTAATAAGTTAATAAAGTGAAATTATAAGAAATACATTTATAATAAATAAATAAATATCATATAAATATAAATTCAAACACTTTAAATTAACCGTTGATAATAAACTAATAATCTTTTGTCTTTTTTTTAAATTAAAACTGAAAAAACACGATAACTCCAAAAAAACTCTTTCATGGATCCTTCTCGAAATTTAAACCCGCAGGGACCTCAGTGCGTGGAAGGACTGGATTGATTTTGAAAAGGTTTGAACTCAGTTGGAACTTTTCAGACACTAGGGGGAGCTTTAGCTCCAAAAGTATCTACTACAGTAATTACATCATACTTATATTCTAATATTTCATATTTTACCCACTAGGGGGGGGGCTTTTTCTTTTACAATAACATTTTTTTTGACATAATTTTAATCAGTTCAATCAGGGGGATCGCTTGTTCAACGCAGGTGATTGGGGGGCTTTTCGGGGAAAAACCTTCGGACCAGTTGTTCTTATGTTTTTGACATTTGTTTATCTCCTTCCGTATGACATCATCGGTTCTGGGAGGGTTCAGCCGAACAGAATAGGTCCGTCCCTCCTGCCTTGACTGATAAATATTTCATTAATCCCAAAAGAGATTTAGGGAAACAAACATGATCTTAGTTGGCATCCGGCCCAGAACCGAGCCCGGCAGATGGCCAGACGTCGGGGCGTTCGGGTCAGGCAGCGCCGACAGAACCCGACAGCGGACGAGCAGCAGGCGGTAAACTAGAGCAGACGTTTAGCTGAATGTGACGGACGCTTGGTTGATTCAATCAGTCGGCTTCCTTCGCCTGAGACTTCCTGACATCGTCGTGAACGGGCCGCTTCACCGCGAGACGGATCCAGATTTATTAATGCGAACACGTCTGACTTAACGGAAGAGTCTCGACCCGGTTTTCTTAACGGGCATTTGTTTAGCTGGCGTTGTTTAAGTTTTTTTTTTTCTCGCTCATTAGTCGAGCCGTGACTCAAATTCATTTCTGTTCCTGAATCTGCCGCCTTCCGTCGTTCTGGTTGAACGACAGAAGTGAGAATAAAGCCTGGAGAAGGATGACGGGAAGAAGAATAAAAAAAAAAGAAATCAAAGAAGGCGAAAGCGTCGGAAACAATCCGTCTGATCTCGTTCCGCGGCGGTGACTGGAGGAAGCGTTCCAACTCTGCTCCCTTTCATCCCTCGCTCCTCCTCGTGTGATTTTTCCGTCATGTAGATTCCCAGTCATGTTTTCTCCACTTCTTTCTTCCCGTCAGCCTGCGTCGTCACCTTCAACGACAAGAAAAGGGATTTCAAGCCGCACTGTGTGTCGTCTACATCCCCCCAGACGCCGCTCGACGCACAGAATGTCTGATTGTTCCCGCTAGTAAACCGTCTTCTGTGAGCTCCCGGAACTAAAACAAAGAGTTTTCTTAATGAGTTAAACACTTTGTATCATTTTCTTTTCTTTGTGGATCTTTATTGTTGAATATAAAAATGTTTTATTTTAGGATCTAACCTCTTCATGAAAGTAGGGGCCAGGAACTGAACCATCAAACCTCAAATATGAGCTAAACTACATCTACTGGTTAACACCTAGGCTAACTATGCTAAGCTATCGTCCCCGACAGCAAGGTTACGTCCCCTATAAGGCCCCCCCCCCCGCAAAAATGTTCTCATGTTCTCTTCGTGTTTTTATGGAGTTTACATGTTCTCCTCGTGTTTTTATGGAGTTTACATGTTCTCCTTGTGTTTATGGAGTTTACATGTTCTCCTTGTGTTTTTATGGAGTTTACATGTGCTCCTCGTGTTTTTATGGAGTTTACATGTTCTCCTTGTGTTTTTATGGAGTTTACATGTGCTCCTCGTGTTTTTATGGAGTTTACATGTTCTCCTGGTGTTTTTATGGAGTTTACATGTTCTCCTGGTGTTTTTATGGAGTTTACATGTTCTCCTCGTGTTTATGGAGTTTACATGTTCTCCTAGTGTTTATGGAGTTTACATGTTCTCCTTGTGTTTTTATGGAGTTTACATGTGCTCCTCGTGTTTTTATGGAGTTTACATGTGCTCCTCGTGTTTTTATGGAGTTTACATGTTCTCCTCGTGTTTTTATGGAGTTTACATGTTCTCCTCGTGTTTTTATGGAGTTTACATGTTCTCCTGGTGTTTATGGAGTTTACATGTTCTCCTTGTGTTTTTATGGAGTTTACATGTTCTCCTTGTGTTTTTATGGTTTCTTTGTTGTTTTGGCTCAGGACTCTTTTCTACAAGTCAAACAACATTACATAAAAACACAAAACATAACAGGAAAAAAAAATTTCCCACCACTGTAAATGCCTCCCAGAGTCGAACCTTCTGTCGGGCCCACAGATCGGGTCGAGTTCTGCCCAGACGAATGAAGAGTCCTACCACCAGAACGATGTGCAGAAGTGCGTAAAGACACAAACACACGAACATCACACACTGTACGTCGCCTGCAAACGCATCACTGTCCTCTGGTGAATACAAAATTACATTTCAAATCAGCGTCTCCCCGTCGTGACGTCGTGGCGCCGCTAAACCAATTTAGCTCTTCCCTTCTTTTCCCGTCACTCCATCTCTCACGGAAAGAATCAATGAGAACCAGGGAGTGAAGTAAGGAGGAGTGAATGTGACGTTTATTCTGTCAGTACCGGGTTTTATGGGCCACTTGAAGTTTTCTTTTCATATCATCTTTTTCTTCTTTTTATAAAATATGACAGTAGAGACTGTTTTATTCGATTTCTCCTTCCTTTCCGACTCGGAACCCTTTTTTTTTTAAACTGCTGAACACGGGCTCGGACTATAGAACTTAGAACTCGTCTCTGCATTCATTCATTCCTGCTGGAAATCAGACCGGACCCGCTTTCGGCTCCAATCAGCGCCTGCTGCTCAAAGCTAAGCTACAAGCCCAACGTTCAGAGGAGAATGGCGGCCAATCACCGACCCAGTTGGACCAGAACCCCCTTTTGAATGAGAAATCAAACTCCCCTCGCATTTTATCCAACCGGAATCTGAACCTTTATTAAGTCAGAAACGATTCAATGACTGAATGTTAACCATTGTTCAGTCCAGCATTTAAAGGGGCAGTACGTGAAAAAAATAAAGTCGGCGTGAGTCTGACCGTCTTTGATGATAATCTTGTAAGCTTGTACTCTCAACTGACGGTGACTGATACGTCGTTCAAGCAACTTTACGCGGGCAACTTTTCATGCAATTATGAGCCGTAACAGCATTACTGGACTTCTTTAGCTCGATTGTGATCAATCCGGAATTTACGACTTCTGGGAAAACAGGAGTAACAGTAAAGAGACGGTTTTATAACCCTTCTAATGATGCGGCTTTGAAACAAATGAGCTTCAGACTATGAAAAGTTGAGTTAAAACTAGATCAATTAGAAGAACCGTCGTCCTGTGAGCCAATCAGTGGGCAGGAAGTCCCGCCCCCTTCAATCAGCCGACCAGACAGTCAGTCAATTACACACTGAAGAACTGGTAGTGATGCTTTGGATACTCTGCTTTATTCAACGTGCCCGATGAACCTCCTGTCGGACCAGCTGCAGCAGGCAGGCGAGGAATGTTCGCTCAAATCAGCCATAACATTAAAACCACCGTCATCATACTGTGTAGGTATGAGGCAGGAAACAGCTCTGTGATGCTATACGTGTTATTTTTACAGTATCATCAAGTGCTGCAGATTCCGATTATACACAACCTCAGTCGAGTCTACATTAATGAGCCATAACATTAAAATCCTCGCTAATATGATGTAGGTCCCCCGTTTTGGTGCCATGACGGCTCTGCGATGCATTGGTACATCCACCAATCAGAATTTGTTCAAGGTTGAGGTGCTGGTGAGATGTGTGTGCATAAAATGTGTTATTTTATCGTGTTTTACTGCTTTGTCCTTGTGATTTTGCTATAAAATACTGTTTAATGGATCTTTCTAACCTGTCGGGCTTGTGTATTGGGGATTGATTGTACTACGCAGGGGATTGGGGCCTTTTGAGGATATACCCCTGCTGTCAGGGATGAGTTCATCGGCTTATTTCTTTTTTATAGCCTCGACAAGAGCTTAAAACTAATGACGGAAGTGAACCGCATGCTTGGTACTGGTTAACTGTAAAGTCTTTCAGAACCTTTGCCCACTTTCCCTTCTTCCAACACCAACTTCAGAACCAAATGGTCCCTTTGCTGCCTAATACGTCCCATTCGCTGGGAGGCGCCATTGGAACCAAATAATCGACGTCGTTCCTGACTTCACCTGATAGTGGTTATAATGTTAAGGCTAATTGCTCAACATGACCTTCAAAGGTCATTCATCATCATCCTCGGACTAGTATTTTAGGTGTGATGACGCCGAAACTAACGAGAGAACCAGCTGAGGGTCCACGAAGTCCTTCACAAGTACCACAGGGTGTACATATTTGCATTTATAGCCCGCCGCTTTAAGCTATTCTTGCGGGCGAAACAGGATGTGCAGAATCATGGGTAATTACGTTCACCTGGTGTGCAGGTGTAAATCAGTCCCTGATTGATTAACTAAAACCAGCGGGGCTCCAAACCCTCGGGAACGGGATTTAACAGCGGCGAGTTCTCATTAGTTCGGGCAAGCTGATATGTGGGGCCCCAAATAGTTCTTTTAATCAAAAGGACGGTCCGATCGGTGTCAGTTTACGACACGTGTTTGATGGCTCACAAGGCATCGATGGCCAGACGGAGTTTAAAGAAAGAATTTGAGAGACATTTCCTGTGAAGGTCGCTAATGATGCTCAGAGGTCTCTCTCGCTCTCTCCCTCTCTCTCTCTCTCCCTCTCTCTCTCTCTCTCTCCCTGCCCTTCATATTGTTATTATCGTTCAACCAACTTTTACGCTGTTCTCCCCTCCATGCCCCAAATATTACACGACTTTGAAAACAGCGTCATCCTCTCAAGGGTAGTGATCGGCGTTGTTGCCTTGGCACTTCCTGTGTGGATTTTCTTTCAAGGTGGGCCCCTTTTCTGCCCCCCTGTTCTCTATAAACGCCGTTCAGAAAGGGGGCTTGAGTTGTGGGACAGGAGTGACGTCTGAAAGATGTTTTACATGTTCTGCTGTGGAAGTCTTAAAAGCAGTTAGTAGTAGTAACAGAGGTGAATCTGATATCGGTAAAAATGCAAGGTAACAAGGCAGGGCGGGAGTTTTAAAAATAGCCAATAGTAGTAACAGAGGTGAATCTGATATCGGTAAAAATGCAAGGTAACAAGGCAGGGCAGGAGACTTTAAAAGCAGCTAATAGCGGATAGCAGCTAACTCATAGAATATAAAGAAAATGGTTTCTGACTGAGGAAAGAGTCAAATGCCATGTGGTGCTGTTTGCTCTGTTCAGAGTACTGTCAAGAAAAAGAGGGGGAAGGTTCTGCAAAATGACTATATTTTGGTCCTGAACTGGCTGCTTGTCTTGGGTCTACTTTACCTTTGACCCAAAAACCCACTGGGATAGAGTAAACCCACCATGAGTGTTTTTTTTGTGGAAATGGACGGATTTTTGGTCAATTCTCTCCGTTTTCTCATTGTATTAAATCAAACCTTTTCAGCAGGCAATTACAGTTTTTGCACATTTCTCGTTACAATCCTCCCGGACAGCATTCCGCTCTCGATGATTCAGGGCTCTCTTAATAAAGAGGGTTTGATGAAACCGTCTCAAAGGCTTTGAACAAAAAAACAAAACACACAAAAAAAAAAAATCAGCTCACAGTTGAGTCACAGTTTTGCATTCATTAATGTAATTAGTGTTATAATGAAAACTGATGAATGAAGATTAGATGTCATTTGTTGGTAAATGAAGAGGGGATAGATTGAAGGATAGACACTTTATTAATCCCCAAAGTGGAAAATTACTATTTAATTTTATAATTAAATACAGTATATTCTTTGGTGAAATGTTGCACCCACTCTACCTTTTATTTCCTGCCGCTCTCGCCGCTGCGCCAAAAGATAACAACAAAATTACTGTTGACCTTAATTACAGACGTCTGAACTGCGGCGGCAACCTGTGCCAGCAACACCGCCAGGGTGTTTGAAAGTGAGAGAGCGGCGGTACAAAGTGGAAAAGATTCACTTTAAAACGCTGTTATAACATCAATCTGTGACCTACAAGCTGACATTCAGCCAGACTGTGCACAGCGAGCTGAGGAGTGCGATGTGAAACAGAAAGGTGGGCCAGTAATTGTTTGACCTTTATGTTGACTGTGGTGTTGAAACAGTGGACAAAGACAAGATCCCCCTGACTGCAGGAAAAGTTAAACTTGAGATTACGTGGAGGCAGCCGCCGAAAGTCCACTGTGTGTGGGAGCGTTTGTCGAGAGCGTCAGAGGAGCTGCTACGTTTTAAGAATTAATCGTATCAGTGGCTGGGAGTGGCCGGTCTGAAGGAGGATCCGATCATGGCGGCGCAAGAAGGCAGCAGATCTACAGAGGCAGGGGTCAACCAAAGACGACAGGATCCAAAACGTAGTAGGGTAAAGATGGAAGCTAGTGCAAAAAATCATTAAGTGGCTGAAAAAAAGGTTAATAAACATCTGTCCCCAACTTCCAGGGGAAGGTATCACCGAAAGTGAGCCGAGATCCTTCCGGATTCAGGTTTCCAGCACAGAGGCTCTTATCATGACTGCCAAGCTCGAGAACTAGCCCATAAACACCAGATCCATAGAGGTTGGGATCGACCACAGCCCGATGGAAAGGCGGTACAAACAAGACCCCGAGACGGTCCACCGGTCCATCCAGCTCACAGCATCAGGGCGCAGGATGGAAGCTAGGACATCGTTCACTGAGAGACACCACCTAGTGGCTGAGATAGTGTTCAGTACCACCTGTACTGAGTATGGAGTCCAAGACGAAGCTTTTACCGAAAGTGATTGAGATTATCAGATAAAATATTCATGCTACTTCAATTCCAGACCAAGAAGTCGCTACCGGTTGACCAACCAGACACAGTCGTGGTTGACAAGGAAAAGAAGATCCAAGCTGTGGTGATTCCGGATGTAGAAGGTGAAAATGAACTCCAAACTTGAGAAAGCTTCACCGGATTCCAGGTACAACATCTAACATGACACCTGTGATGGGGTGGACTACATCAGGCGGCAAGCGAAACATTCTTTACGGATGTTGAATGCCAAATTGCGCCTAAGTGCCTAAGTGACTACGCCAGAAGATCTCAAACTTCTGGTTTTGTTGGTGGTTCCCAGTCTGCGGTGGTTTGTGCCTACCGAAGCGGTCGAAGGAAGGACAACCGGTGAACGGGTGAGGTTTGTCCGATCTCACATTAGAGCCACTGCGGCACAAACTACATGTTCAAATAAATACATAAACATATTCAATGCAGGGAAGGTTTTGTTCTTTGGTTTGAGGACAATGGGCATCAAATGTTTTCTTTTGTGGATGTGAACACAGAAAAACATCCTCCTCTTCTCTAATGTGATCTCTTTCTGTATTTCCCTGGCATCATTTGTCTCTTTGCCACGGAGCCTCGGGGAGCCGGTGTCAGCATGTTAATAGGAATGTAATCCATTTGGTAGCAGTGCTATTAGTAATGCCGAGCACAGCAGCCACAGGCAGCCGGGCAAACAAGGTATCAAACGTGAAAATCAAAGGAGAGAAATCAGACTAGGAAAGAGAGGATGGTCTTCCTCGCTGGAGCCTACAGAGCAGCAGAGGAAGGGCGGCAACTCGACGTCCATAACAACCTCACATTACCGATTAATTCAAATCGAGGCCTCGACTCCACTGCTTTGAATTAGCATTTCAATGACTGTTGATCTGTTGACGTAATCTCACGGCTGAAATGATTGTTTTTTTATTTCATCGGGCCGGGCCGTGCGTGTCTGTTGATGACGATAAAGCTTTACGCTAACTTGTTGCTAATAACTGCCTTTAGTTAAGCAACTCAACTTTATCTTAATCGTATGTGAACCTCATACATGTGAAGTTCGATCGTATATCCAGACATATGGTCTGTAAGACTTGGTGATCGAGGTGCTTGGACCAAAACATCCGTTCAGCACCTCCAAATCTCAGGCCATGGTTCTCTGTCGGAGACCCAGGGACTGTCCCCATTTGGTTGGGGGTGTGTTGCTGCCTCAAGCGAAGGAGTTTGAGCATCTTGGTGTCTTGTTCTCAAGTGATGGGAAAATGGACCATGAGATGGACAAGCGGTTCTGTGCAACATCAAGAGGGGCGGCCGTCCGTGGCCAAATTGGTTTTCTAAGTGGAATTTGGTTCAGGAGACCTCGCGGACTTGGTGCACCCCCATGCGCTATGGGGCCCTACATAAGTCCATAGTCTTCAAATAAGGGGTCCATCTGTTCATCTTGTAAGCAGGAGATTCCTCTCCACTGAGAGCAGAGAAGGTTTTGGGTTACAGGAGGAACCCAGCTCAGTGTGCGTCGTCGCCAAACAGGAAGTAGCACCCACCTTGGACTTTAACGCCAGCCAGATTTTTAACCTGCAAGGACATTAAATTGCCTTTATACGCATCGTAACATCGCGTGAAAACGTCCACATCCCAAAATAAGTCACCTGATTTCTCCTTCAATAACAGATTTCACTTATAATCTCCATCGGTGCCTTAAACATAATGTTCTACGACGTTTCTTGACGTACTCACAAACACACACACACAAACACACACACGCACACACACACACACACACACACACACACACACACACACACTAGGGGGAGCTTCAAATCAAAATGTTTTCAGGCCAAAAATTCTCAAGCGTTGGTTCGATTTTTGTCCCAATTTGGTGCGTATGAATCGAACCGTGGATATCTATATTGTGTACATTATGTTTTACTTTAATATATAATTTTTTACTCACTAGGGGGAGCATTTCACGTCCTTACCATCTTTCAAATTTAGTCCAAATTCCGTGATTATGAAACGACTAAAGGACATCTATCTTTTATTTTTCATATTTTGCTCGGAAAGTTCACATTTTAACCACTAGGGGGAGATTCTTTTTCTTTTTTGCCCGGCCATACCTCAAATGTCAATTTCAAACTTTATGGCCGCATAAACCTTAGTGTGAGGAAGAACTGGAAGGAATTTGCGAAAGGTCAGTTGTTTATGTCTGACACTAGGTTTTCGGGCCACAATTTCTCAATGGTACAATTTCGGCTGAAATTTGGTGCGTATGAATGGACTGGAGGAGATTTGTCTTGTTTATGTCACAGTTTTCCCACATTTTAATGTAATAGTTTATATTTTTACTCACTAAGGGGAGTTAAAAAAAAAAAGGTTTTTTTTTTTTTTCAACTCAAAATACCGTGGAAATAACTCCACATTTAGACTGAGGGGATTGATTGTATAACACAGGGGATTGGGGACTTTCGGGGACATCGTGTATACATCATATATTACTCTAATAGTTTGTATTGTACTCATTACGGGCACCGCCCCAAAAAACGCTGTTTTTCTGACTCCTGGTTCGATTTAGTTTAAATTTGTTCGTATGAATCGGCGCCATGAGATCTAAATCAGTAGTTGGTTTTTTTTAAAGTAATTTCCTACCATGCAAGATCTATCTTATATATATGTAATAATTCATTATATTAATTCATATTATATACATTCTGCAAAAAAGGGAATGTATATAATCTGAAAATATGAAAAAACAGCAAAAACAGCCGCGAGTCCTTCAGAATAAGAAACTGATACGTTCTTGTATCTGCAGAAGCAATCGGACCACGCAGAACAAGAACATCCATGTTCCTCTTCTTATCAGGGAGATTTTACAACGCAGCGCCGGCTCATACCCTTGACTATCGCCAACGGAAACAATATAGCTGCCGTTGCCGTGGTTACTGAAACTGGTCGCGTAAACCTTTTGTCATTCATGGGCTGCTCTGAGAGCTTGTTGGAAAAAAAGGCTAGATAGTGTGCATTGATTTGTTTCTTCTTTGGGGGGTGGGTGGAGGAGAGAGGGAAAAGAATGATAATCATAGATTTGTATGGTGTCGCTCAGAAATCGCAAACACGGAGGGCGACTTGCACGAGCACCCGCGAGACTCCGGGATGAGCTTGGGTTCCGGAGCTGGTCGGAGCTGCTGTCGCTCGTCTTCCACGTGGATTGTAAAAAAATAATAACACGGCGGAGAAGTTGGAGCATTTCAATAAAAGGGTGGGGAACGACACGCGTCCCTATCTGCTCCTCACAGCACGTTACATCAGGGCGGAGTTTGGCCGTGATGGTGGGGTGGAGTCGGCGTTACCTCACTCTCTACAGCAACAGGCTTCATTTTTGTCTCACAGAACTGGAACTGGCCACGTGTTTCTTATACGCTCAGGTTACACAATAATAATAATAATAATAATAATAATGATGTATTCTTATTTATTTGTCAGATTCGGTCATAAAACAGAGTGAGGCTGCTGTGAGACGCTCAGGGTTCAGTGACTTTCTCTGAACCCTGAGCGTCGACATGTGGACCGCAGGGCCAGTGTGGGGATTCAACCACCGACATTCCAACGTCTCTGCTTCCAGACAGTCACATGATAACTAGACAATATCTCAAAACAATTCAATGAGATGAAATAGAAGTACCTGTATGAACCTGAACTCTTTCACTGTGTGACCCTGGAATGTTTCACTTTGTGAACCTGGATTTTTGTAGGTGTGACATGATGCCTTTGATGTCTTTGTGAAATGTTTTTGATGTTTTTGATGTTTTTGATGTTTTTGTGACATGTGACTTTATGTCTTTGTGACATATGACCTCAAGTCTTTGATGTCTTTGATGTTTTTGTGACATATGAACTGATGTCTTTGTGACATATGACTTGACATCTTTGATGTCTTTGTGACATATGACTTGATGTCTTTGATATTTTTTGTAAGATGTGACCTGATGTCATTGATGTTTTTGTGACATATGACCTGAAGTCTATGATGTCTTTGATATATTTGTGGCTTGTGAATTTATGACTTTGATGTCTTTGTGACACGGGACTTGATGTCTTTGATGTTTTTGTGACATATGACCTGAAGTGTTTGATGTCTTTGATGTCTTTGTGACACATGACTGGATGTCTTTGATGTTTTTGTGACATATGACTTTATGTTTTTGTGACATGTGACTTAATGTCTTTGTGACATGTGACCTGGTGTCTTTGATGTTTTTGTGACATGTGGCCTGGTGTCTTTGATGTCTTTCTTACTAGCGTTTCTACATTTAGAATAGGCACGTTGCCATGGTCATGAAAACTTGGTTACTATTGTAACTATGATGAAGAGCAGAGCAGTCCAGATCGAGCTGATGCATGATTTGCATACATCCTGTAAAAGCTGTGAGAAGATAGAGGAACACATAAGAAGAAGAAGAAGAAGAAGAAGAAGAAGAAGATGCAGAAGAAGAAGAAGTAGAAAAAGAAGAAGTAGAAATATGAGTGAAACAGTCTTTGAATATCTAAGGCGGATTAATTCCATGATGAATATTAAACTGGGACCAGTAGCAGCCTGTCACACTTCCTGCTCGGTGCAGATTTGCACATATAAACTTATGTTGCTGTTTGACAGGTTATCTGTCAGATTGGATCACTCCACCTGAGCTCTCTCTCCCTGAATTCCTACGTCCCACGAAGGCATCACAAAGCTGTGTGTGTCTCTGTGTGCGTTTGTGTACATCTCTCACCATCCAGAGATAGAGCTATCTCAAAACCCAGAGTCTCCTGGTACCGCCTGCCGGGCATAACGATGTTTCTCCCCCCTAAAACTTTGTGTAAATCAATCGAGCATTTGCTCATCGCAAACATACGACTTCTTCTTCCAGGCCTTATTTCTGCTCCGTTTTTAGGATCAACTCTAATTGACGCTACATTCATACCGCGGGCTTTCACCGCCGTCTACTGATTTATTTGCCGGCGTGATTCATCTGTCGGCAAAAGCAGATAGAAATAAAGGTTTAGTGTATGAATAATGGTCCAAGAAGAAAGTATCTTTCTCTAACAGTGTGTGAAAAGAAATAAAATTCTAAAGGATTCTTAATCGAGGAAAACGTCTTTGACAAATGAGACGTTGTCGTCACGGTAACATAGACCTCGTCTCCGCCTGTTTATTATATGGATCCATGTGACTTATGTCAGAAATAGACGTGAAGCCACTTAGGACGTCACTGAATGCTGATCTTGAACATGCAGTACATACACCGAATAGCCATAACATTATAACCGCCGACAGGTGAAATCAGAATAACGTCTTGTTGCGAGAAAAGTGAACATTTTTCACCTCAAACCTGGAAGTTGGAAGAAGAGCAAAGGATGCGGGCGAAAAATGCAAAATGGGCCAGAGCGTCCCCCAAATTGCAGGATCGGCTGGATGCCTCTCGACAGGAGTGGCTAACAACCACCAAAGTCGTCCAAAGAAGAATAACTGGTGAACCGGCGCCTGAAGCCCAATCCCATGGAAGAACTCCTGCAGGAGAACCTTCTGAAAAAGTCAACGCACAGTTCACAACAGAACCAGAAAGGTGACACACACACACACACACATATACACACACACATACATATACACACACACACACACACACACGCACACACACACACACATTCTTACAGAGGATTATCATGTTTTCACCCGTGTTTGTTTGTCCGTCTGCCTCTACGTGTCGATCCAGGGCCTGTCCAGTGTGTGTGAGTGTGTGCGTGTGTGTGAGTGTGTGTGTGAGTGTGTGTGTGTGTGTGTGTGTGTGGGGGGGGTGACCCAACCCAAAATTGAATGAACGAATGAAGGAAACAATAAAATAGGTTCTACGATGCAGTAAAGCAAATTATTGAATTAGTCAAGGCAAATAATCACTCCCCCCCCCCACCCCTCCCCTGGGACCCACTTTCCACAGCTCTGTCCAGATTATAGGGAATGACTTTTGCATTGATTGTAGGCCGCCGTCTCCTGCTCTCATTGTCGTATGAGCCCGCTACCGTAGTTTCATACATCACACGCCGCTGATCCCTCCGATCTGCCGTCATTAATCTTCATTTCTTATTTTCCCCTGGGCGAGTTTATGTAGTTTTAGATGGCAACAACAAAAGCAAAGATGTTAATCAGAGTGATAGCTCAACAGAACCAGTTCACCTCCGCATACTTCAAAAGAAACTCCCCGTCCTAAATCACATTTGTTTGTTTGCCCCACGGGCCGTTCAAGGTAAAATGCAATGCAGTTTTTTTCAGCCTCTATATTATCTCTGGCCCCTTTTCTGAATTTGTAAACAACATCTGAGCAGATAGGTAAGAGAAGCATCCTGTTTGTGACCGGGGGATATGAGAGTATTGGAAAATTAAACTTTAAAGGTTCAAATCCCTGAATTTTGAAGCAAATCGATTTGAGGCTATAAACTTTTAGTATTCAAATTTGAAAGAGCGGTGATGACATAACTGTTTACAGGAAGTAGTAACTAGCAGTTATTAGGAGATAGCAGCTCTTAGCAGTGACCAGGTAGTCGTAGTTAGCAGCTGGAAACATTTAGCAGCTTCAAGCAGTTAGCAGCAAGTTAGAGGTAGCAGCAAAACAGCTCATAACAAAACACAGCTAACATCTGGTAGTAGTTATAAGCTAGAAGTATCAGCTAGAAGTAGTAATCAGAAGTATCAGTCAGATGCAGCTAACAACAATTAGCAATTAGTAGTATTTAGCAGCTAGTAATGGTTAGCAGCTAGAAGCAGTGAACAGTTTATCGTAATTGAGAGGTAGTGGTTATCAACGAGTAGCATTGATCAGCTCACAGGAGTTAGGAAAGAGAAGCACTTAGCAGGAAGTAGCAGATAGCAACTATTAGCAGTTAACAGTTTGTAGCAATTGAGAGGTAGTGGTTAACAGCGAGTAGCATTGATCAGATAATAGGACAGATAGAAGCAATTAGCAGCAATAAGCATATAGCAACTACTAGCAGTTAACAGTTAGTAGCAGTTAGTTAGTAGTTAGCTAGTAGTAGGAAGTAGCTCTCTCTCCTTTACAACAACTAAAATGTCTGGCGTTTTGAGACCCATAAACACATCCGTCCCCGATGACAGATCTTCGGAGCTTCTTATGTATTTTAGATAATTATCCAGTTTCCTGTCATAAACCATTAGACATTCATGAATATTATCATCTGGCATTAGTTAGAGGTCTAATTAATCAGAAGATGAAAGCTGTGATGTACAGGAAGTGATCATCAGACTGCATCGGATGAAGACAATAGCGTTCCTTTTGTTTTGATGTGTTAGAAACTTGTTCTTTCTTCCTCCACGCTGAGAACTACCGTGTTTCTGTCTCTTTGATTTTATTCGCTCATTAGTCGACTCGCCGCTGGATCCCATCCAGACACAACTCAGGCAGCCAGGCCCAAATTCAAGTAAGCCGCAGCCCGATTTGAAGATCTGGCAAAAAAAACTTCCGTGTCCAACCCAATCCCTCAATTACACAAATACATCTGCTCAGTAAACGCGACACGCCCGGATGTACGCCGAGCCTATAAGAAGAACAATAAATATGAATCTAATGAAAACAATGTTGAATGAAAGAAGCTAGTTTTGCAAACAAAACTATGAAAACTATGAAAATAGGTCACATGCGGGTTTGGCCTGATTCATGATTTAAAATATTTGCGTGTGTGAAAACAGGTGCAAACTTCATAACACCTGCAAAGAAAAAGAAGGTGCATCTGTTCTGCTGACGGTGAGCAATGAGGATTGTGTCTGTCAAACGTACAAAATAACATGAGCGTGTGGTTGTGCTCGCCACGCACTTTCCTCCATCTGCGTTCCCCGGCTGCTCCATTCTGGGACTACTTCGATTGAGAGACCCCACCAAAGTCTGTACCCCATCATATGCCAGGGTACTGACCAGCTGCCTGGTGGTCCTCTGTGACTGACCAGCTGCCTGGTGGTCCTCTGTGACTGACCAGCTGCCTGGTGGTCCTCTGTGACTGACCAGCTACCTGGTGGTCCTCTGTGACTGACCAGCTGCCTGGTGGTCCTCTGTGGCTGACCAGCTGCCTGGTGGTCCACTTTGGCTGACCAGCTGCCTGGTGGTCCCGAGCACCTGAGTACACGTGGCACAGAGTGGGTTAGGACAACTTCCTCCAAAATTGATGCATCCATCTTCAAGAATACAACTCAACTATTTTCACGTTAAACATAAAAAAAATTCATTTTAGATTGAGTAAATATGGTAAATAAAAGGAAAAAGGAAAAAGTTTGTTATTATCCCCGTTACTAATTGTGGAGCGGGAACTGCACCTGCTGCTCAGCAGTGGTCAGGGGCTCTTCTTCCACCGGACCCCCGCCTATTTTACTAACCAACGTTTTATCATAAGCTATTTTTTCTTTTCTTCTTCCTCTTATATCTTGTCATCTTCTCTTCATCTCATCTGTCGTTCTACTTTTTCACCCACGGCATTGGCATTGATTTCTCCAAGATACCCTCCCTTATCGCTTTTCCTTTTAGTAATATTCAGATTTCTCCGCTGGAGATCAACAACATGTTTATTTGCCTCTTCCACCGTTCCACCGACTCCTCCGGTTACGTTGCATTACATTTCGTTTTGCACTTTCGGTCACTCTGCTCTCTGTGAAACTGCACTTCGCTATTTAGAACTCGCTATTTGGGATCTTAGCAAATAAGACCCTTTGAGAGGTAAAGTTTATCCTTTCTTTTTCTCCAAGATTCAAGATTCCAGAAGCTTTATAGTCAATTCCGCAGTTACAGTATGTACCAGACACACAGAGGATTGAAAAATCCTTTTCTCTTGCTGACCCACTTTGCAGAGAGTGCAAACGTATTAAAGAAAACCTTGGTACACTATTTGTGCAGAAAAGAAAGAAAAGAGTGAGTTGCAAACAAGAGGAAACAGTAAGTAATGGGAGGCAGGGAGATATCTCAGTTTCCTGACAGATCGGGGGATGAAGCCGTTCATGGAGGCACCGGTTCTGTCTCCACGATGGGTTTGGAGGCAGAGGAGGTCGTGTGAAGGGTGGCTGGGGTCACCCACAAGGCTGAGTTTGCTTTGCAGGTGAGGCAGATGGTCCAGGAGGGAGGGGAATGGGAAACCAGTGAGAAAGTCCAGTTGTCTCTGATTCAATCTACCAGGATGTTCATGACCGAGGATCTGCGAACAGAATACCGGAAAATTCTGAGGAAGAGTTTCAGGTCGTCGGAATGTCATTTGTGATTTCAAGCTCAAGCGTTCAGCAAGAAAAAAGATCCCAAAAAAAAGGAAGAGTAAGTCCACCTCTGCAGGGGTGAGATGCTGTGGTGGGTCCTGAAAGGATCCGACCTCCAGTTATCAGAAGGGTTCGGTCAAAAACGAGATATTAAGTGAAGGGGAGTAAAGTATTTTTTTCTCCGGTTTGAAGATCCCGATGCGGTACGATCACATGCGTACTGTAAGGACTGTCGGTAAACAAGTGAACATTAATGCCGTAAACATGTGACGTGTATAAATAGCTTTATTCATTACCGCTGTATTGACAGGGTCTCCTTGGGAATGTTGTCTGAGGGGAAGTGGGACAAGATTAAAGCGAGCCCACCAGCGCAGGGAAGATGAATCCGCCGAGAAACACAACAACCTAAAAAACACATTCGGCACAAAGGAAAGACGTGCTTTTGGATCTTTTCTTGCTTCTTAGATTTTTATTGCCCTTATTTTAATAATTAAGTTTGCCTCCTCTTTGGTGGGAACACAGACACGTCTGCAAACCGGGGGAACAAACGAAAGGCACATTTCCTTTTGCTCATTTTGGCTCCAATTTAATGTTCAGTTTGCATCTGAAGCGGTGACTTTGAAGTCCAAAACGCAAACTAGGATCTGATCACGCTCTGCCAAATTAAAGTTCTCATTTAGAGCGGCTCCGTAGGCACAAAGCCGACCTTCACACTCAGAGAACCCACTCCCACGTATGATCTGTAACTTAACTCAGCCACATTCTTAGCTCAAAAATAGAGACTCAAAATATAATCAACCAAACTGAATAATCCCTTTAGTTCTTCAAAGAGTCTCTTTTGTTGACGGATCTGGTCGTTAGGAACTCACGCGATTATGAATCAGTGAAAAGAAAAGACTTTTGAGATTTGGTTGCAAGAAGCTGGAACGATTAGCTCTCCTCCGTGTTTAGAGTCAACATCCCGATGAGATTCTTCTCCCATTGGATCCACTCCTGGCTGATTGGAGCTGGTGATAATTGTCCCAGCCTCACAGGAGGGATGAGAAGAATACTGATGATGACTGGAGGAGAGATGATTGCTCGCACTAAATAGGGAAAATTAACATCTTAAGCAGAATTTATCGGCGTCATGCTGACTGGAATAATCGAATCATATGTGCCGTCACACTTAAGAGCCAACGGAATCGCGGCAGGAGAGCGGAACCGAATGGCCCGGTTCTCCCCACCAACAAATCCATAGAACCGATGCCTTCTGAAGGACTTCATTAGGCTCGATCAGTTCTTTCTCCAAAAAGCCCTGATTGTCCCGACTCATCAAGATTTTCCAAGGAAAAAAAAACGATTAGGCTTTCTTGGGATTTTGCTGCGGCTGTGATTCCTGGAAAAATTAGTCGGACTACACAGATACTTCAGGAGAGTTCCGCTACATAGTTATTATTTGTTTATCTTAAATTTAGTTAGGACTTGTCAGAATGTGGAATTATGACCAGTGAACGGCAAAAAAATTGGTTCGAACCTTCTAATTTTAACGAGTTCTGATTTGGTGGAATGAAGTTGCAGATTTTGTGAATAAAGGTTTGTACTAGTCATGACTAGTCAAAATGACTAGTCATGACTAGTTTTAGTCATTATTTTGTTATTTGAAAAACGTGAATGAATCTATAATATGACAGCATGTATATATGAAACAGAAAGAGGCCAAGGACGGAGCCCTGGGGGACACCACTGGTCAAAAAGGCCACATAGGAGGAGGCATTGCCCTTGACTATTGAGAAAGTCCTACTTGATTAGTTGGATTTTTCGGCAACCGGAAAAAAAAGCCTAAAAGTTGATATTTTTTTTTCTCTTTTTGTTGAATGAAGTGAATTGACTATTTCTGTTAAGGTCGTTTTTATAAAAAAAATGTTTAAAAACATGCTTGACTAAACAATTTGTCATTATATGGTCAATTTAGAGTCATATATTAATATTTGGCACAAATTTTCAAAGGAAATTCTTACGTTTTTTTTTTTTATTGGAAGGTTCATCAAAGGGTTTTAAAAGGCGTTTATCATGAACGTGTCGTGCAAACGTTCACCACCAGCGCCATCAACATATAGCAGAACGTCAGCATAGAACTCTGAGTCTTGGAACGTGGACCTAGTCGCACACAGAACACGAAGACGACCTTGAAAAATGAAAGAATCTTCTATAATTGATGCTACGACCCCAAGCGCACGGCCCATCCCAAAGCGTGCGGGGATGGCTTCTCTGCTCTTGTGAAATCTAAATGTCATCGGGCACGGTGGTGAAATTATGTGACATGTCAGTCCACACCGACGTCTTTCTGCGAATCAAAAAGACCAGGCCCCCGGGGAGCGATGTGTAGCTATGCATTTCTGTTCAGACACCAGGCATCACCATGCAGAACCTGTCAGAGCCCGCGACCCGTCTGAATATTTATGCCTGTCACACTGCCTCCCTGAGGGGCTAACCGGCCTGGAAGGGAGGGCCCCTGCTGGAGGTCACCCGGGCGTCATCTGCTGGTGAGTGGGTTTGTACGCGGCGATGAGATGAACCCATAAGTCATGCTGAATGTTAGCTCTTAATATTGATGAAGTCATGCGGAAGAGCGGAGATGCGGGTCGCAAGCTAAACTAGCCGGCAGAATAATCGGTATGCTCCGACTGTCCCTGAATGGCTCTTGTGAGGGATACAAAAACACAGATAGCAGGGCAGTAACATAAACACTGTTTATGGGCGAGAACGGGCCCCCCAGTGAAGAAATGTATCTTCAGCCCACCGCCCTGTGTGACGCATCAGATAACGGACGCCGGCTCAGAAAGCTACGCACGGCGGAGACACAGGTGCTACAGGATGTAGGGACGGACTGGAGGAGATTAGGAATACCGGGCCGGAACTTTAGGTCCGATTAATAGCTATGTGAATCAGGGGGAACTTTTTAGGGATGTGTGAACTGATTATAGACTGACGGATAAAAACTCTGAAGATGATGAAACTTCTTTTTGATATTAACCCTTTAATGATCTGCTCAGCTGTTCTGGTTGAGCCCTAAACAGTAAGGGGCCGAGGATGGAGCTGTGGGGGACACCGTTTGTCAAAGGGGCCAATGAGGAGCTTGCAGTAAACACAGATATGGAGAAAATCCTATTCAATATGTGGGATTATTTTTTGGGGCGTATTAAATGATGCGAGGACTCAATAAACAGAATTCTGTTATTTGATGCTACCAAAAACAGTCAAATAAGGGTCAAATAGTTTTCTGAAAACGTTCTTTACAAAAACAGTTTGGAGATTTCAGACGGCATTTTTCAAGGAAAGTCTTTTACTTTTTTTGAAAACATGCTTCACCAAACAATTTGTTACTATTAAGGAACATTTTAAGTGTCTAAGATATGATAGTAATTGATAATATATGCAAAAAAAACATGTTTTAATGTTGATACCTCTTTTATGGAAATGTTTCATTGACGCCGTTTTAATTCTCTCTTATCTGCTGCTTTGGGTCACCGACCTTGAAAACAAGAATGGACTGGAACATCACTCTTATACAGAACTAGAGCCACAAAGAAAGCTGGGTCGATACTGGTCCACCATTCCCCAGAACTCATTTGTTCCGGCTGGCGTTTGCATCATTAATAGCGTAGTTTCGGTTCCTTCTGCACTTTGCATTGTGGGTACTCTTCTGTGTCTGTAGAATTATTGCTGTCTTTATTCTTTGCTGGCTGTAAAGCTAATTGCCCTCAGGGGTAATAAAGTTTACCTCGACCTTGATGGAGTCGGTACCAACCGTTTTAGGGCGGGTTCACATGAGTCAAAAATCTGGACCAGGGATCAGTTTGTTTTTTCTTACATTGTAAACATGCGATCCATTAAATCTGAACTTCTGCTTAGACTCTTCACCTCTCAACTAAACCTCTAAACAGAAGTCCAGTCGCTCCAGGGTAACTACGACCTGGATGAATGAGAATCTAAACAAACGTGTTCGACCCGTTTAGTTTTTGTATCTGCAAGGACCCGGATTGAGAACTATGACAAACGAACACTAGCGACCCGGTTAAACCGAAACATGTATAATATTATTCATGACAAATTAACATGACAGGATTTAGTGTGAGAACTAACTACGCTAAAGGAAGCAAAGCCATGCTAACACAGAACACCACGCCGGGCTGATGGAGAGAGAGCGACCCAAACGAGACAACAGTGTCATAAGCATCGTTGGTGACTATCCAGGCTGACCCAAGGGTTCTGATGAGACCGTATCACTATAGCTCTACCCAGGCGTTACCACGACTCATTTCAAACAAGTTCTTCTTTCGTCTGGTGTTACCTTCTGACTGACTGAGAAATAAAAATGTGCTTTCACACTGCAAATTAACCGAACCGGGCTTTTGTCAGATCCAGACCAACACCATTACCAGACCTTGGTTTGGAGTGGTTTCACAACTGTGATTTTGGTCCAGATCCAACTAAAAGGTCTCAAAGTCTGGTTATAATGAGGCAATTATTTTCCTTTTGCAGTTATTTTTGTTTGAAATTTAAAACAAGTACAGGGTTCATAACAAAATGATGGTCCAATTATTTTGGATTTGCTAGAAAGGTTGTAGTAGAGTACAAAGTACTTGTGTTAAAAGTAACTGTTAAAAGTAGAAGAATTGATTCTGCTTCTTTACTCAAAGGAGAAAGGTAGAAAAAAGTAGCAGTATAATATTAAAAACTGAATAAACCTCAACAGAATCAAAGTAAATATGAATAGTATTAGGCTAACGCTATCGTCCCTGACAGCAAGGATCCGTCACCAAAAAGCCCCCTATCCCCAGCGTTGTCCAAACGATCCCTCTGATTGGAATCCTAAAATTAAATGCGAAGTAAAACTTTCATAAAATACGATATATAAGATAGATCTACTCGAGATTATTCAAATTAACCAAATTGGGACTAAGTCGGACTAAAGGTCAGGAAGTTATGGACAGAAAAACGCTTTTTTTGCCAGAAAGGTCCCCCCTAGTGAGTAATATGTTAACTATTAGAGTAATATATACATACCAAATAGATCTCCTCGAGACTATTCACACCAAATTCAAACTAAATTGGACCAATGATTGAGAAATTATGGCCCGAAAATTTTTGGAGATAAAGCTCCCCTTAGTGTTGGAAGAATAAAACTGTCCTTTCCCAAAATCAATCCAGTTCTTCCTCCCACTAAGGTCTACGTGAGTGTTCAATTTGGAAATGATCACTGAAAACAGTTTTGCGTTATCGCGTTAGATACTTATGTTAAAATGTATGGGGTAAAATTAAAAGTTGTAAGAAACATGAATACTGAAGTACAGTTAGATGCAAAATCTACGTAAGTAGAGTAATAAAAATATTTGTACTGTATTTGTTACTTCCCTTCTCTAGATGTTGATGATATGTAACCAACTAGAAAAAAGTATAGCAGCTTATTGTAATAACCTATTTTTAAACCTATTCTTAAATATTTGCATTTTCAGGTTCCAAAAACACCGGTGCCGTGTAACGACTGGCCAAAACCCAAACTAAGGGCCAGCTCTCTATGAAAACGCCCCCATAGTCACATGACTCACAACCTGATGCAGTGAGATCCCAATAACTGCAGTGGATCGAACGATTTCACAGAACCAACCGACGATGTTTCAATGTGTGTGTGTGTTTGTGAGGTGTGTGTGTGTGAGTGTGTGTGTGGTCTCCAGCCTCCTATTGTCGCCATCACCGCCTCATTTCCTCCCCAACTGCTATTGATTTATGGCTGCTCTTTGTTTCCCACAGGCTTTAGTGGACGTGAGGCAGAGAGAGAGGGAGAGAGAGAGAGAGAGAGCGAGAGAGAGAGCGAGAGCGAGAGAGAGAGAGAGAGAGAGAGAGAAAATGTGTGTTTGAAATGCTTTTTTATTCAGAGTCCGATCTCAGTTATCGACTGTTTGGGAAATCGTGGATGCAGATAACTTTGGATAAGAAAAGTGTGGGGGAAGATGAATTCACGTGGTCGTTTGTCCCGCTTCATAGTTCACGTAGAAACAAAATATGTAGTTTCTGTGCGCTGGAGTGGTGGGCATGAGTGTAAACCGCAATTTTGAATAAAAACCCCCCAAAAAAACAAAAACATATATAGCATGTAATAACCTACGGGGTAATAGCTTAACTTTTTTTTTTAACTTATACATCAAAGCAGCATCGTATGGAGACGACGCATCTCATTCCACAGCTACGCCGATGACACTCGGCTGTGCGTGGCTGTGCCTCCTGATGACGCAGGGACGATAAAGTCACCCATGAACTCTATGTCGGAAACAAAAACCAGTCGGTGAACCTTTTACATCCCAACCAGGATAAAAAAAAAGAAGTTATGATAATTGGAAGGAAGGAAGGCTTAGGGAAAGAAACTGGCCTACAAGATTGACACAGTAGGATTAAATCCTAGTCCGACTTATTTAGTCTGGCGTAAATGTAATGTTTTATGATTTCATTACTTTTTATTCCTTTTACACTATTATCCATCATTTTACAATGTATTTAAAAGGACTGTATTTTGAGTAATTTATCATTTTGATGTTTATTACTATCATAATCTTAACTTCATATTTCATCAAATTGTTTTAGTATTTCATTTCAACTACTTCACTTTCTCATCTAGAATTGAATATTCATTATTTCACCTCGCAGCATGACTTTATAGTAGCATATGTATTAAACCACGCTAAGCTAATGGGTGCCAAAAAAGAACAACTCAGCCGATTGTTGATTTCCATTCCAGCTGTCATTTTTTTCCTGCGTGACTCACTGTAATTATTTACGGGGATCCCATAATGCACCAGCAGAGCCTCAGCTAAGGCTCCATTAACACCTGTGATTATCCATTTATGACCAAAACCTGTCGCCTCAGGCTCCATACTTAACGATGCTATCAAAAAGTACGCCAAACTATTACATTAACTTCTCCATCCGCCACTGAAAATCTGTTTTTAAACGTTATTTTTCCTGTAATACGCCGCCTGAAGACTTTTTTCCGGTCGTTGATTGTGAAACGCAATGGCGCCATAGTAAATAAAAACACAAACTAGAGGACAAGCAACGCATCAAAGAACTTCTCTGGAGAGAATAATAAGACATTAGAAAAAAAAGAGTTTATTATGAATTTAAATCATATCTGTTTGAAACTTTTAGCTTTAGATTCTCTGACAGGTCTGAGCAGTAAATACGCAGAACCGTTTGAAGCTGCGATGTTTCACCACTGGAAGAGGTCACGTCTTTGCCAACTATGCAGAGGACATCTGTGGGGTCCGTGGAGGCGGGTCAATCCATGCAAAGGTCCGCTGCGTATGCAAATGAGGTTCACGAGACCAGAGTCCTGGTTTTGAAAAAATTCAAACGACCCAAATCTGAGGAAGAGTTCGGACTTTCACTTTTAATCACCGCAACTAACAAATTATTATCCTGGATAACATTAACAAATTTAATAAGAGGATATTAATCAAAACTTAAACTGTGACTCAGAGGGTAAACTTGTACAGAAGTAGTTCTGACAAAGGCAGAACTACTTATTCAGCTACTTATTCCTTATTCGGCTTCAAAAGTACCGTTTTTGTTTCAGCTCTTTTCCTGGCTGGAGCCCCGGGGCAATGTCGGCATCACTCTCCCGCCGCTTTGACTCAAATCTCTTGATGCCGTCACATTATTTGCAAAAGCTTCCCCTTCATTTTTTGGAGCGTGAGGGATTTGACAACATCATTTCTGTCTCCTCTTGACGTCCAGAACCAAAGTGTGGGTCTGAAACCCCTGTCAGTCGAACATCTCATATGAGGATATCGACAAATGTAAGTCTAAAAGGGAGTTTTCTCTCGCCCAGAGGAAAATATATCTGCAATGCCTGATGGGTAATGACATTTAAAGAAAAGTTAACCAGCAAATAATCTTGCAGTGCCTCATTTTAGACCTGTTGCCTGTTCTGGTCGTTCCCATCTTCATTTGGACCACATGGAAGAAGGGGGGAAGTGGCTACAAAACATCCTTCGCTGGAAGGCCGTATGCTTTCCGACCCTTTTCCCAGTTCTCACCCCTGAGACTCTAAACTTGGCAAGCTTTCTCTCAGTTGCCCCTTCCAGTTTGTCTTCCTGGGGCAGAGTCACGTCTTTCTCGGCAGGCTGTTCCGAGGCCGCTGACAGAATGATGACGTCTGGTTGGAAAAAGATGTCAAGTTGATCTGTGCTGGAAATCTGAGTTGCTTGTTTGCATCTCATTGGCTGTCGGTCCTGTACAGTTCTCAGTAGGCCTGTGGAGGCGTCAGCATGTAGTCTGTCCTTCCTTCAGAGAAGTTATCTGCTGTCTCTGAAGGGACAGCGGCCCCTACTGCTCATTATGGCCAATGTGTCCCTTTGGGCAACTGCCTTCAGCACCTCATCATTGGACCATTGCTAACATCCGTCCCCAGGTGCCTTTGGCCTGTTGCTCAAGATGTGACCAAACAGCAACCACAGATGACAAGGTGATGATATGACCCATGCAGGAAAGGTCACAGATGAGGAAACCTTTCCAAGTTTTATGCACTCTTCGTTTTGGCTTCTTGTTTCCTGGCTGACTCCCTCCTCGTGAAAACCGCTGTCCATCCGATGGATCATGGTTGACTAAAAGCATCAGGATGTCCACCCAGAAAGGCGCCTTTCTGTTTGAACTAGGTCTATGCTGTCGTCCCTGACAGCAAGGGTATATCCCTGAAAAGTCCCCAATCCCCTGCGTTGGACAAGATATCCCCTTAATTGAACTCAAATTAAATGTTAAGTTATGTCCACAGTATTTTTTTGCAAACAAGCTCCCCTGAAGTGGGTAAAATATGACGTATACAAGATAGATCTCTTCGTGGTTGATTCATAATCCCCCCAATTTGGACTATATCGAATCAATGGTTGAGACACTATGGCCCAAACATTTTTGGAGAAAAAGCAGTGTTAGAAATATACAACCGAATGTTCCCCAAATCACTCAAGTTCTTCCTCGCTAAGGTCTATGGGAGTATAAAAGTTGAATTTGACCCATAAATTAGCAGGTAGAATCTACGGCGCAGCGATAACGATTCCATCATATCCCCGACTTTTTTGAGATATAATAAAACTGAGTTATAAACTGTTGTATTCAGTAAAAATTTGATTAAGAAAGTACAGAAGTCAGTGAAAAATTTGATAATATTCATTGAATGAATTTGATAATATTCATTGTATTTATTGTATCTCTAATGTGAAACATGCCTGAAACTGCTTGTTGTACTTTTCCTCCAATCACACTTGTTCACTTTTTCACCCTCTTTTTTAAAAATCTTTAATCTCCACTAAACACATCTCATCTCGCTGCATCCCTTCGCAACCGCTCTGCCCTCTGCATAAAAGCCCCGCAGAATATCTGACAACCCACTAGGATAATTTCATACTTCATCCACAGTGTGAAGAAAAGATATTTTCTTCAGGAAAGTATAAAAACTTCCTCTTTGAACCATTTCCTTTTCATCAAACAGCGAAGGCATAAAAAGACGACAGACATCACAGACCCTCTTTTTTATTAAAATACTGTGATTTGCTTTGGTCTCATGAATGCCAAAGCATCTGTATATATATATATATATATATATATATATATATATATATATATATATATATGAACAGAGCCGATAATTCAAAAACTACTTCATGGTTCATTTTAAGATTTCATTGCCCTTTATACCTTAGTGTGAGGAAGAACTGGGGTGATTTTGGGAAAGTTTGGTTTTAAATTTATATACCTTAGTGTGAGGAAGAACTGGGGTGATTTTGGGAAAGTTTGGTTTTAAATTTATATACCTTAGTGTGAGGAAGAACTGGAGTGATTTTGGGAAATTCTGGTAAATTTTCTGACACTAAAGGGAACTTTAATCTCCAAAAGTTTTCCAGCAATAATCTCTCACCCATTGGTCCAACTCAGTTCACATTCCAAACACTAGGAGGCCCTTATTTTATTTTATTTTATTTTTTTTACACGGAAATACTGTGGACATAACTTCACATTGAATTTGAGGAGTTCAATCAAAGTACGACCCGAGAAGAATTTTCCGGGGATATAAGTGATGACAGCAGAGCCCTAATTCATTTAGTTTTTTTGCACTGGCTGTAAAGTTCTCTTCTTCTTCTGCCTACTTATTACGTTAAAATAAGTCTTTAAGGTCTTTAAGGGAAGAACATTTCCATTTCTAATCAAATGGATGAAATGGTATTATAAAACGTTCACAAACACAAAGTGTCAAATAGCTGAAATATGTAGATTATTGAGTATCCTCTAGGGAAACAACGTTCCAAATGTGGTACTTTTTAATTTAATATTAGCAGAATTTTTCTCCAGCCTGCAAAATGATCCAGTAGGCATTAAAAAAAAAAGAAAGGAAAAGTTGAATCTTGAACTATTGGTCCAGAGAGATGCTGGAGAGAGGAAACATATCCAGTAGAAGTCAGGCGTCATGACTTTGTGAGATTCTCTGAGAGACTTTACGTCAGCTAAAACCAGCAAAGGCTTAAAATATCACCGAAAAGCCAGAAAACTTTATTCTCTCTCTCTCAACAAAGTGCGAAAGCGACAGTTACAATAAAGAAAAATGAGGATTTGTCGTTTTCTCCCTGTGTTGCTGAGAAAGCTGTTCCGTCTTCCTGACAGTTTTATACACATATAAAATGCAATAAACCAAAATAAGAGCTGTGCATGTTGATAGAATTCATAATAGTACATCAGTCTACCTTAAAGTACTGTTGATATCCTTCAAAGTATAAAGTGAGATTTTCATTATTGTTAGTTAGGAAAATATGGATCAAGCATCATTTATGAAATAATTTTTACTAAAAGGTACAAATAAATCCAAAATATCTATGTTTTTTTTTTTAAATTTCCCTATTTTTAATTGCATTTCTGGTAATATTAATAGCGGTCACTGTAAAGGGGAGATTTTGAAAAATGATAATAAAATACAAATTCAAGAAAAAATTTTAGATTCTGACACAAACAGAAATACATTAAAAAAAATAATAATAGTAATAAAAATAATAATCCCGTTTAATTCTTGTTGCACAATGAAAGATAATCAACGTATTTTATTCCAATGAATGTCGACATTTTAACGGAAATTATACAGGTTCTCTCCTTTTTATAGTATTCTGCTGGTACTGATGGAGGAGCAACTGGCAGAACCTGCAGGTCCAAACATCCACCCATCACAAACCTTTGCTGACATTCATTTTTAGTCCAACTGCATTCTGTGTGAAGACCTGACAATACTTTCATGTATAATTCATCTACTGTCAGGAGGGAGACGTCGGACCAAAACCATTTTGGATTTCGCCCAAAATCAATCCTGATCTCCTCTAGATGTTCCTCCATAACTAGAGGTCAGTCTCTGACATCACTGTGGCGGAATTTTGGCCCACTCTTCTTAGCAGAACTGCTTTAGTGGAGGGTTTTGGTGGGCTGATCTCTTCAGGTCCCACCTCAGCATCTCAACGGGGTTCAGGTCCACAACTTGCCTGGACGCAACATTCCACTGCCTCCTCCATGTTTGACAATAGGTCCGATGTTCTTCTGGTGGAACGCTGTGTTTGGGTTCAACTAGATGTCACATAGAATTTCCTTGAGGTTTGTTTGAGGCAAAAACTCAAGAGGAGCCTTGATGTTCTTGTGGGTCAGCGGTGGCTTTCAGTGGCATAGCAGATCTATGAACTCTGACCTTCTCTGAGGTGAGAAAGGCCTGCAGTTCCTGCTGTATGTCGGTGCCTGAAAGAGGAAGTTGGTCCACTTCTCTGAATGTTCTCCATTGTTCTCCATTTGTAGATGATGTGTCTTACAGTGGACCGGTGGAGCTCCAGAACCTTAGAAACAGCTACTGATGAGACCCAGGAGCCAACTTCCTGCTTCTGAAGATGGTCCATTGAAGTGACTGGTAGTGATCAGGTCCGGGTGGGTCTAGTCCGCATCGAACCCAGTTCTTTATTGTCGGTTTTGGATGATCTCTTTTTTGCTTTATTTAAATCCAGGAGGAGGGGTCCAATACTTTTTCCCAAAACATCTTGCTCCCGACTTTTTGGACCATCGAGGATTTCTATCTTTAGTTTCTGGCGCTTTTTCTATTCAGACCCTCTAATCTAGGACGGATCCAATGCCAATCTACGAGAACGCCTCGCCATCGGGGTAACTCACGCTATAGAACAGACGGGAGGCCAGCGAGCGGACAAAGCCCCGCCTCCCCTCGTTCTCTTTGTCCGTCACTCTCATCTCTCATCTCATCGTCGTCTGTGGGCGTAAACCCTTTGTAGTCGGATAACCACACTGACGTGCTTTAATGCCGTCTCCAGCTCCCTTAATAAGCTGTTGGTACTCCTTTTTCCTTTTTTGCGTATGGTCGTCTTTGACGGGGTCGAGCCTCTTGTGGGGAGATAATGTGAGCTCCTCCGACAGCATAAAAGCGTTAAGCTGTTCTGTTTGTGAAAGGCTTTTTCATGTTGCTCCGTTTGGGGAGGCCTTTATTAATAATCACACCCGGAGATTACACACTCTCACTGCTGGCAGATGAAAAAAAACTCAACTTCACAGGAGGGAAACAAACCGACTTGTTTTTTTTTCCAGCTGACCTCCTTCCATTTGCTTTTGTGTTGGAACGTCAGCTTTCTGAAAGGAACATAAAAGGTTGAGGGATCCTGGTAGAATCACAACATGTGATTAAATCTGGTGACAAACATGTATGTCCACCTTTAAAAATGAGATAAAGTGACACATTGTGGCTTTGAATTTTCAACGTGTCAAGCTGATTTGGCCTGAGCTGTGAATTTTTATGACTCAGAGACGCCGAACTGAATTAATGAGCTCGGAAGTACGAGAAGGCAAAGCGCTGAAAACTACGTTCTCAAATTAGAACAAGAAATAATCACAACTTTTATCGTGGTGGTCTTATCATTAAAAAAAAAGAAAAGACAAACCAGAAGTGGTTCGACAACTAGGTCATCATCAGGACGGAAATAAACTAAACTAAAATTTTAAATGTTAATTGCATTTCATAAGGCGAAAGATGTCTAACAAATATTGTTGTTGCACCCATCCATGCCGATTTGCATGCTATTCTTAAGACTTGTTGGACTGGGCAGGGCCATTTCAGTGAACAAGATGCGTTCAGGGACAGGTGATGGGTTTACACATTGCAGAAAGCATAGATGAAAATTAGTAAGTTTACGTCAATTTAAGATTATTTTCAATACATTTCATCGTCATTGCTATATTTTACAACTACATAACTGAACTGAATCTATTCCCCTGCCTGTATTTATACATTTGCTACATGTGTTTAAAATACAATCGTTTAAAGATGCTTAAAGAGATAACTTCAGTCAACATTGGCGTTGCCGGTGGTTACATCATCTGAACACCCGATGGACCGTAGAAACTAACCCTATGCAGATCTGAGGTCCTGACGTCACGCTAGCCTCCGTTCCAGCGGCTTCTGTAACTCTAGTGAAATCTCTATTAAGTTTCTCTTTCGTCGTTCTTTAAAAGGAGCAAAAACAAACAAAAAAAAAAATCAAGCGCGATCCCGGGGTTTATGTTTTTCCACATTCTTAGACTAAGCACCACAAGAGCAGCCTTCTGGAAAAAATATAACATAGCGTCAAGTTTCAAGGGTCGTCCATTGTCATTTCAGCAAGTTTTATCCGGAATCCTGTTTTGATGATGTTGGCGGCGGAGGAGCACAGGGTGCAAGTGGAAATCAGGTAGGGGAGGTTCCAGGTTATGGAGGGGCGTTATAGGTCATGAGGAGGAGTTTGAAGTGGATTCTTTGGGGAATAGGGAGCCAGTGGAACTTCCAGAGGACGGGGTTGATGTGGTCACGGGTTCTAGAGAGGGGGAGCAGCAGAATTTTGGATATATCGGAGTTTATTGGACGGTGAAGGAAGAGACTGTTGGGTTAGTCTAGAAGGGAGGTGATGACGGCATGGATGAAGGGTTTCTGCAGCTATGGAATAGAGCAATGTTTTTAAGGTGGAAGAAGGTTGTAGTGGCGATGTGTTTTATGTGCTGGTCCAAGGAGAGCGTTTGATGGAAGATGATGCCGAGGTTGCGGATGTGAGGGGAGGAGCCGTCAACGTTGAGGGCGAAACTGTCGCTGGATTTGGTGACAGCTTTTGGTCTGATAATTTCTGAGATTTCCTCCTAAACCTTGAACAGCCTCGATGAAGGTTTCTCGACTTCATCATGGCTTCATCACGGCGACTTTGACTTGACTTTCACGAAGGCTTCACGCGCGCTAATGCAGCGTTTGACAGGTTTTGCGTCATCATAAGATGCATTTCACACATTCGCATTTACATTCTTGCGTCAGTCAGTCACACCGATGGGCGGTATTCTATAATAAGATTTTCTGTCACATCTCTGGCTAAGCGTTGCATGGAACGTATGAATCTTTAATGCGATGCTGCCGTATTAGCTGTCATCTATCCGTCGCCGTATGGAGTCGGGTCTTTGACGTGGAGCCGCTTCGACAGCCTTGATGAAGTGACAGATGAGTGATGACCAGGGAAGTGGTTTGTAATGTGAGCTAATTAACAAAGCAGGTAGAGGAGTTATTACGGGTAAGAAGGTAGAAGATGATATGGCGAAGACGTCAGGTTAACATCGGTTAAGTATATGAGCCGGATCTCAACCCAAGAGCGTTGAATATATTGATTATTAATATTAGTCATGACCACATCCTGTCCAGTAGGTTTAGAAAAATGCCGTCAGGATGGCGCGCTCCGTCGCCTCCATTTAAGACGAAGCGCTACTCCAAGTCGTTCATTCCCTCCCTCCGTAGCCGCAGCTACTTTGAATGAGCTGGAGAGTGTTTCTGGGGAGAGGGATGCTCTTCTTAGCCTGCTACCGCCGCGACTCAGCTCCAGATAAGTGGAAAACCATGTATTATTATTATTATTATTGATGGTGGATCTTCTTATCCTTCTCAGAATTTGTTCACCCAACTTCTCGTCCATTTTCTGTTCAGTGTGGCGGTGGGCTGGAGTCTATCCCAGCTGACATCGAGAAAGACGCACAACACACCCTTTACAAGACGCTAGTTCATCTCAGGGCCAACTTAGAGACCAACAAATATTTACAACCTTATGCGGGGCCTCCTTTGCAAAAATTCCCTAGTTTGGGTGTAGTCGGATTTTGTTGCCAGGTTCCCTATCTGACCAAAGTACACATGGGATACTTTGGCTACTTTGGATCCTGGTCCTATCCTCACTAAACTTCTATCTAAATCAAACCTTTCTCTGTTAACATCTTGCTGGGTTACCAGTTACCCTTCCTTCAACCATTTTTGGAAGAAACTAACCACGGCAGAACAGGAATACCCAACAAGACTCGCAGTTCCGGAGATCTTCGGAGACGGTCATCCAGCACGGCAATATGGCCCTTTGCCGAAGTCGGTCCTATTCTCACGCTTGACCATTTCCCCCGCTTACATCACACAAAACACAGGACAAAATGTTCACCTGCTGTGAAATACATCAGACCCACCGAGAGGTAACCATAGTAACAAGATAGTCCACGTCCACCTGTCGGCGGTTGTAATGTTATGGCTGATTTGTGTTTGTGTCAAATCAAATTATGCGACCATGTATTTCTGCAGGCTTTGGCTTAGGGGCTCAGTCATTGAAGGAAGGATTGTGCACAAATGAGAAGTGGAACATGAGAGAGGAAAACACTGAAATCCAATTTGCATTGTGGCGACCCCATTAACCTAAACTAATAACATTAACCACGGGGATTCATTAACTCAAAATCACCCAGTGGGATATCAAACTACTACAAAATGCTCCACGGCGTTAGGGGTATCAGGAAGCGCATTAGAAAACAAAATAAAAGATCACGACCCCTGACATGTCATCGAATTCACTGTTTTCTTTTTTTTTGGACTTTTCAAGCGACTGATGAATCATTTTTGGTTGGCTGTTTGTAACAGATTGTGTTTTTATCCAGGACACGTAATCTGTAGAGGTAAGATGCACATCAGTCAGGAGAGAGACCAGACTTAGTGTCAGGGTAATTGTTTATAGCAGCAGATGTTATGGGATGGTCTCCGGCACTTACACTGGGGGGAAAAAAGTATTGGACCTGAGGAATTCTGTAAAGCGGGATAATGCTGTGAAGGTTCTCTCTTGTTCCAAATCTTCTCCATTTGTACAGGATGTCATTTCTTCATGAGTCTATTTGGATTTTGGTATAGTACGCTACTGGTGAGACCCATTACCCAACCTTTTGAGGGTGGTCCACTTGTATGAAGGTTTGCTATTGTTACAAGTTGTCTCTATATGTAGATGATGTGTCTCACTGTGGATCTACAGGGTCCCAGAGTTCTTCTTTATTCTGGAATCTATTTTGATTTTGGCATAGTATGCTACTGATGAAACCTACAACCCAACTTTTGGATATTTTAAAATTTTAGATATTGTATCTCACTGTGGATCTGTGCAGTTCCAGAACTTTAGAAAACCCTTCACAGACTGATGGATTTGTGTCACCTTCTGGAATTTCTTTTGATTTTGCCATAGTGTGCTACTGGTGAGACCTAGGAGCCCTGCTTCCTGCGTCTGAAGATCTATTAGAGCGGTGATGTGATTGAACAGGACTTGTGTTCCTGAGGCCGTCAAACATAATGGTTCTTTTCTACGGGTGGTTCTGACTTGGTCACAAGTTGAATCTCTTCGCTTAGAGAAAATATTCTATTTTTCTTTCGACGTGACCACATGACCACATGACCACATGACGGTGGTCATGTGGTCATGTGGTCATGTGGTCCAAACTCTGGGATGTCACAGAACCAGTTTATCCAAAACTTTTCTACAGACAACCAAACCCTGGGTCTGATCATCACACACACAGTTAATTCCTTTTTTTTCTCTTTGTAATCACATTACTTTGATGAAATTGATGTGAGTGTTTATCTGCTCCACCGAGACATCTGTGTTAAACGCTGTGTGTGTGTGTGTGTGTGTGTGTGTGTTTGTGTTTGTGTGTGTCTTTGTGTGTTTGTGAGTAAATGGTCAGCAGCATCAGTCAAGCTAAAGGCCAGAAGTTAACACTGACCTTTTCCCCTCATCAACCTCTCTGTCTGGGTTCAGACACACACACACACACACACACACACACACACACACACACACACACACACACAATTTCCTTCCATCTTTCTTTCCTTCTTCCTTCGTTTCCATCTTTCCTTTGCCTCCTCACTTGTTCCTTCCTTCTCTTCTTTCCTTCTTCCTGTCCTTCCTTCCTTGTTTGAGCTGAACGTCATAATATGAACGTCATCAGAACAAATATTATATAACAGAATTTTTAATATGTCTCATCAGAATTTATTGTGGTACTACAGTTTGATGACTTTAGCAATAAAACTACAAAAAACGGATTTGAATAAATGATTATGGTCAAACAAGTTTTCATACGTCTGGTGGTCAGATGACTTCTGTGATGTCACACTGGTGGATCCATCCATCCGTCTATCTTCTTCCTCTTGTCTTGGGTCGGGTCACGTAGCTTAGCCACGTAGCAGGCTAAGAATGCAATTCCAGATGTCCCTCTTCCCAGCAAGACTCTCCAGCTCATCCCGGAGGTTTCCAAAGCATTAGCAGGCCGGATGAGACACCGTACATCGTCCCTCCAGAAGGTTCTGGGTCCCCATCAGGGTCTCCTCCCAGCGGGACCTGGGAGGGGGTCCTGGAGGCGTCCTGACCAGAAGCCTGAACCTCCTCAACTAGCTCTTTTTTGACTTATCAGTTTGACACATTAAATATATGGATTTTTGAAAAGTTCTGAGTTCAAAGGAGCCAAACCGTCGTCATCATGGGGTCCGGCCCCACAGAGCCGAGAACACGGCTGTAGACTCTTGTAGAATCTTGTTTTTGTCCGGTTTCGTTCCTTGTTGTTTTTGTTTCCTGTCAGTCTGGGGACTCAACTCATCCTTAACACAAAGTTCAGCCTCGCAGTGACTCATAGCCCCAACCAAACCCCCCCGCCCTCGCCTCACCTCACCTCGCCTCACCTCACCTCACCTCACCTTCAACTAGAGTTCGTCCCTCTCCTCTGAGGCGTTTCCAGTTTGTTCAGAGTTTCTCGCTCAACTCGAATCAAACGTGAATCTAGCTCGGACTGGAATTGTTTTTGATTAGTTTTTTTATCCCCTGCTTCTTCACCTCATGTCTTAGTCGCTGTGACAAAGAGTCAGAATGTGAGAAACTCTATTTACTATGAATCAACATTGTCCCCAGTCTGTCATAAATCCGAAGGTGCGCACAGAAAGTGGAGAACGGGTCATTAAAGACACAAACGGCTGCGGTAAGAGTTTGTCCGTTCGCTTTTCAGTTTTTTGGCTCAAGTTTTTCTTTGTTGTTTTGTAGAAAGGCAGGGGAAAGTTTTTATAGATGCGGGAGTGTGAGAAGTCCCACAAATAGATTGGACCCCTTCCAGATTATGTCCTCGAAAAAGTCTGGGGACTGTTCGGAATCGACCTCGCCACGCGAAAACTGTTTCATTGATCACTTTCTAATTTTATACCCACATTGGTTTTAGTGTGAGGAAGAACTGGAGGGATTTGGGGAACGGTTGATTGTAAACGTCAGACACTGGGGGAAGCTTAATCTCCAAAGTTTTCAGACAATCATTTCTCAGCTGTCGGGAAAATAAATCTGTCTATTTGGAATGACTGAATTTAATAAAGTTTCTCTCTCCATCAGCCTCATTCATCGGTCTCAGCAGAGCCATCTGCCACCGCCACCAGTCTCCACAAAGGATGGGAATACAGGAATCAGTAAAACTGATCCATTCTCTGAGATATCTTTGTTTAGGCCTTAGAGAAAATGATCTAAGTACGGTCATGATGGCTTTCTTAGTTCTGAAATGCAACATCTAGAATTTCTAAAAACTGCAGCCAATATTCCACTTTCATCCTCCTTTTGTATTTTTTCTTCTTCGTCACCATCAGTCACCAAAATCCTCTCCATCAGGGTTTTTCTGGTGGACACCCTGTGGGTGTTTTGAGGGAAATACGGCAAAAATTAATAGTTTTTAATCAAATAAAATCCATAAAAAATGATCCACTTCCAGCCTCGCTATCATGCGGACAGTTTAGAGGAAATAAATAAATAAATCCGTCTAAAAGCTCACGAGGGCTGAAATGGACACTGTTTTATTAAATCCTAATTAGTGCTGGGAGCCGTTCTGGCTCGGCGACTGGACGACGTTTGACGACCTTTGCACAAAAGGGACCTAAATTGAATTTGGTGGCGTCGGGCCGTTTAGTAGCTTAATGACAGACTATTCATTTAACTTTAAGAGCAGAAAATAAATAATAAAACCTGTTTGTCTTTGCTTCCAGTCACACAGTCGCCTCATTTTTGGGTTTTGGGTTCTATTCATCCCTGCTGCTGGTTCTCCTGCTTCCTCCAACGGTCCGAAAACACGCAGTAAAGGTGAGATGGCGACTCTAACTGTCAGATTGACCGGGCTAATCTCCGCCTCTCGCCCAGTGTCAGCAGGGATAGGTTCAAGCCCTTTTCTGGACTATTAAAAGGATAGGCGGTTAAAAAAAAAAAATGGATGGATGGAGGTTCTTCACGTCACTTTATCCACGACCTGCTTTATGAAGCAGCCCAAAAGTTCCTTACTTCCTGTTTCATCGTGACAGTCAGACCCCCCGCATCACTTTTGCTTCACAATGTCTTTCTTCTGTCTTCTGTATTTTCTGGACTGGTTGACATTTCGAGGCTTTCCTCAGTGACTCGGCGTCCTTCCTGGTTTAATGTGAGTTTTTTCGGATCTGGGACTGATTGTTTGTTTGAGTTTTTTTTTTTTTTCCTCTCACGATTTAAGATGTCGGATTTAGATTTAGCTGACTGAGTCTGCTCTTCCCGACGTTTGACATCTACTCAGGGACGCTTTAGTTGGACCCTGTTGTTAATAAATCACCACGTTTCACTTTCCTTGTCTCTGGTTGGTGTTTGAAAGGCTCTTCAATCCTACCGCTACTCTGAAATTTAAAACATAAAAACATGTTTGAGGCTGATTCATCTTTTATATAGAGCCTCAATATACTTTAAAAGCCCTTCCATGCGCCCCCATACTTACCAACACATTGATACATCCACCAGGGGGCAGTGAAGGGTCAAAAGTTGTGACAACAACAACAACTAACGTCAGTGAGGGGGTCTTCCTGGATTTTTTGTGTAGTTTGACTTCTTTGAGGAGGTTTTGCATCTGGATGTCATCATAGAAGAGGGTAAAATACTGTTGAGGATGTTTATAGCTGTCAAAACTTCCCCGAAAATATAGATGTGTAACAAAAATTTTATTAAAAATCAGAAAAAAAGCTTTTTCCTCAAATTATATTACAATTTAAAAATAATGTTGCTCATTTATGCCCACGTATAAAAAAAACAAGTAAGTGGCTTTTTGTGCAGTATTTCATTATCAGCATGATACTTTGATGCTGCAACACCATAAAACAACGTTTGTTTGTTTTCACACAGACACACGCACACACACTCACACACACACACACACACACAAACACACACACACGCATGCACACACAGACACACACACACATGCATACACACACACACACACACACACACACACACACACACACACACACACACACAAGCATACACACACACACACACGCACACACACACACACACACTTTTGTAAGCTTTAGAGCCCACAATTTAAAGCTCTGTCTCCCTGTTTAATATTTAACGGCTGTTTTCCTCATTTTCCATTTCTTTTTGTTCTTAATTCACCGACATGCAGTTATTCATTCCGGCCTTTATCAAAGTTAGAACTCCTGATATATTACTGGACCAGAGTGTGTCTGTGTGAGAGTGTGTTTGTGCATGAATATAAGAGATTTATTTATGGCTTTGTCGGGCCCAATCAAGACTTTGCCATCAAACTCTGCAGCAGTGACTTTTTTTCCTGTAATAACTTTTCTGGGATGTGACAAAGAGAACGTGATTTATTGACATTTTCATCGAGTGACGCCGGAGGCATCCAGTAGGTGTCACTGGTGTGCTGTTTGTCACATGGAATATACAGGTAGGTACTTAAACTCAGGTGTCAGGTTTGAGGACGGTACGTTTTCTTCCTGGGGTCTTTTCAGCCCGTTGTGTCATGTTTGATGATACAGTAAGGGTGGGAAACATTGTAGGTTTGATTCCAGGAAATTAATGGTTTGTAAGTAAGTAAGTAACGTTCGCAGCAACAATTCCTATAATAATATGCGAATACAAGTCCACTAAACTGAATATTATATCAAGTCTTCCTGTATAAAAATGCAACTTTTAACTCCGGTTAAACCGTAAAAAGCAAATGATGTCATGTTGGAAAGAATCGACTTTAAATGAATGATGAAAATCAACAGAAATTCCGTGTTGGAACAAAGCAGTGAAGTAGCTGAACGAAGAGAATACGAAAGTTTAAACAAAACAAAGAAAATTCCCTGTACTAAATATTTTATGATGACAAAACGTAGCCTGTAAGAGTCGATAACAAGTTTCTTTTATTTGTCAGGAACTGAAGACACGGCTTTGAATCATGTCATCATTTAAAAGACCAAATTTATTCCTACCAAGCAATGTCCAAATTTGGATGAAATCGGACCAACGGTTGAGAAATATTCACCCTATCGTCAGAAATATAAGTCCGATCTTTACCAAAATCAATCCAGTTCTTCCTTGTATTAAAGCCTATGAGGGTATAAAGTTTGAAAATGATCCATGTAAAAGTTTTTTAGTTAAAAAAAACTGTTACATAAAAACAATCCTCATAAAAACAATCGTCTTAGAAAGTAAAATGTGAACTTTTAGTGTAAAATATTTATACATATATATATATATATATATATATATATATATATGTCCTTCAGTCGCTTCATATGCACTCCGTAAAAAAGGTCGACCCAGTGAGTAAAATATGAACTATTAAAGTAAATGACGATACAAGCAAGATTGAAAATCTCACGTAGATTCATATTCACCAGTTTGGTCTTACAATATTTGGAGATAAAGCTCCTCTAGTGTGAGAAATAAACAACTGACCTTTCCCAAAATGACTCCTCTTCTTCCTCGCACTAATGTTTAGGTGGGTACGAAATTAGAAAATTTTCCCTGAAACAGTTTTTGAGTTATGACGTTAACTTAAAGGATCTGCGGCAGCAGACGCAGCTAATGCAACGCCCTCGGTGGCTTCAAGTTTAATCTTAGCCACTTCAGTTCCTCCATCAAGTTTGACTGACGTACCTTCTACACCGATGATACCGTTGTTTACCTATGTGAAAAGTCTCGGTCCGCAATATTGAACCGGCTCAAAGTGAAAAGTCCCGACAAATCTGAGGTCGGTGTGAAAAGTCTCAGAGGTCCGTTTGAGGGTGTGGATTCAGTTCTGTTGCCGCCTTGACGTAAGTCCGAGGCTGAAGACTCTAACATCGCTTTGTTGCTGATTTAGGCAACCGTGTAGATTTTTGAATTCTTAAATACCTGCTATAAATAGCCTCATTCTTTGCGCCGTCGTCGGGGTATTGTATCCGGGGCGGGTTTAACAAGACCTCCCAGCAGGCCTCTCTTCTCTCAATCCCTCCCTCTGTTCTTCCGCTGTCTCTCACACCTGCAGTAAATATTTCCCCCCCCTCAATCGTCTCCCCTTCGTCCGTCCCGTTGTCTTTTCTGGCGCCCGCAACGCTGATCCCATGATGCCTTTCTCACATCTCCGTACATCCCTTTCGTGTCATGACGTCTAATCCTCACCCTAATTACTTCCTTAAATCCCATCCTGCAATTCCCTTTCCTCTTCACAACCGCCCTCCTTATCTTTTCGCTCCATGCACCTCCGTCTTGACACCTTCCGTTAATCCCACACTTCCTTCTCCATTTCTCTGCAACACACCAACGCAAAAAGTATTATTTTTTTTATATCTGATGATGTAAAGTCTTGCATGTTTCTCAACGAGTCTGGTAGACATTAAATAAACTTTATTGTTCTGCTCAACTGTTGGGTTTAGCCCACTTTGAGTCACTATTTCTAAAAAAATGTGACTGAATGTGTTTATAGTACGACCCACTAGCTTTGTGTATCTGCGAAACAGTAAGGGGCCAAGGATGGAGCTGTGGGGGACACCGTATGTCAAAGGGGGCACTGAGAAGGTGGCAGTAAACAGGGGCATATTAAATCATGTGACGACTCACTTAACAGAATTCTGTAATTTGATGTTTGGTTTTCAGATGTATTTGCGACTTCACAACAAATACATAGCCGCCATTTTTTTTTTACGTAAGAAAGAAAGAACAGCATGAATTTTCAGATTTGCGTTCCCAGCAGAACTGACGTGAAGAATTCCAGATGACATTTGAGCGAGTATTTTGCAGAAGGGGCTCAAACTATAGAGACTTATTTACTGCACAGAACCGCATATATGGAAAAGTCAGAACGCTTCATGGCGTCAAAAGATTCCATTGTGGCAGTTCCTCCAGTACGTTACATAACCTTAAGCTCAAAGAATGATGACATGTCATATCAGCGGCAGAAGAAGGTTGTTGCCTTTTTTTTTTCTTCTTTTTGATCAGTTCGACATATTCAAGGTAGAAGCAGAAACCTTGAAAGAAAAATTAAGCCTAAGACCTTCAAGCTTTCATGCCATTGTGGATGCCAAAAAGTGAGGAATGGTCACAATGGCGTCTCTTTACAAAAATAAGTGACTGCATGAAGTGAAAGCAAGTTTGAGACTTTCTGAAAGGGAAAAAGTCATAAAGGTTTTAACATTCCCGAAAGTTTTATCCTCCTGAAACCGCAAAAATACCCAGAAGCAACCGACATGTGGCCTCTTGCGTTCATAGAGCTCAGAATGGGGACTCAAATGCCGACAGGGGGCGGGCTATGACACTTAGACTATGACATAGGTAGTTTTAAGGTTTTTTATCTATTCTTTTTTAAAGTTGCCGCCGTATCTCGACTCGTAAATGTCTGGAACGCGTTGGAGTGATTGCCTGGTCTATTTAGCAGAGAGAATTATGGGTAAAGGAGCTATGTTTGACTGTATAGACTGTTAGCTTTATAGCTAACACCGCTCTGACAGCTGTGAACATCTCTTGCCGTTCTAGTAGTCACAAACTGCACTTTCTACTTTCTACTTTCTACTTTCTACTTTCTACTTTCGACTACATTCTCTCGTTTATTTCTTGGCAGTAGATATTTGATCGTAACGATGAAGAACCGTGGGATAAAAATATCCTCACATGTTTCCATAAATGATTGAAAATTGAATTAATTCCAACTTCCATCCATTCCACCTCTTCTGAAGTTTCCCCGTTTCTCTGCTGCCTCTTCGCCCCGATGCGGTTTGTCCACCGGTGCTCGGCATCATGGTCTCCTCGCTCTCTCTCGCTCTCTCTCTCTCTCTCTCTCTCTCTCCCTCTGCAGAGTGTTTGATCAGCGTTGCTCCCGAACCGTTCCGCTCTGCCAGAAAAGCCGAGAGTGATGAAGCGATGCTCTGTGTTTCATTTGATCCGTCTGTGTTCAAAAAGACACAAACATGGCAACATGCGAACCCCGCTTGTCGAGGGATAAAAGCTCTAAACCCATGGTGACATCTCGCCAGCCAAGGACTACACACACACACACACACACACACACACACACATCTGGCCCGACATAAATCTGGCTCCTCTTCCATCATTTCCCCTGACTGAGAGTGACGACTCGTCTCGCTGAGATCACTCGGATTCATCCCGCCGCCGTATCCAAGACTCTAAAGTCTCATTATGCAGCATTTTTTCTCTTTTTTGTCGCTTTTTTTCTCATTAATTTACTCATTTGACATTTTAAGTAACGACTTTCCCGTATATTTTGAATACAAAGTCAAAGGGAGAGACTTTCAGGGCCATAAAAAGTCTTAATAACTCCTTATTTCATAGGATATTTTGAATGTTTCTGTAAATAAACTGCACATAATTCAAAGCCTCCACCTTAAACCAGGGGGGAAATTTACTGCAGATTAATCTCAGAATGACTCAGATTGGGATTACTACCCGGGAGGATAGATGGTGAACTCTCAGCCTATCATCTCTCGGAAGCCTCCAGCCACCTTCCAAGTACGATGGAAGGGAAGGAGGCTGGTGGTGAGGATCCGAGTTGAATCCTCCTGGCTGCCGGAGGATTCTACATCTAAACGAGGCTTGGCGCTCCGTGGCTTTGTTCTTGTTCTAAATAATAAGTCTGATCCTCCATTTGTCAAAACAAAGTAGCAACATAAATGTGAAATCAGTCTCCAGATGACTGTACCAACATGCGGACCCCCATATGGACCAACGAAGATGATGATGAAGATAAAAAGGGCTTTTTCTAAACAAAAATGAAAATTACATATGGCTCTGACTCTATAGCCGCTCCTCTCCTGTGCTTTCCGCTTCAGCATCTCTGTTCAGCACACTGAGCCCTCAGCCCCACCCCTAAAAGATCATCAAAGGAATCAAAGGAACGAAGTAGCAATAATGGAAAAAGGTTCAAGAGAGCGTCTTACCAAATTATTTTATTATTTTTAAATGCTGTGAAACACGTAACATCACCAAAATTGGATCACCTCTAGGCAATGCCAAAACTCACCTCTGGGTACAGTTTCATGCAAATCCGTCCATTAGTTCTTTTGTGTTCTTGCTAACAGGCAGGAAGAAAACGTGAGTGAAGCCGCATCTGCAGATCCTACGTGTTGTCACGATAACTCAAAAACAGTTTCACGAATCACTTTCAAATTTTATACCCCATCAACCGTAGCGCGAGGAGGACATGGGTTGATTTCCGGCAAGGTTGGTTGCATATTTTCGACAGTAGGGGGAGCTTTATCCAAAAGCTTTATGCCCATAATTTCTCAACCATTTGTCCGATTTAGTCCCAATTTTGTGATCTAATGTTTGAAATTTAAGAGGTGGTTAAGAAGATAGGATAAAAACAAAACAAAAACATAAGATTTTAAATATTACTGGCTGATTCTGAGACACAAAATGTCCTAATAATGTTAAAATATAGCTAAAAATTAGATTTACCAGCTCATTTTGAAAAATTCTTACCAACCAAACTTTCACTTGTTCTACTTGCAGATATTTTTAATTATTAAAAGGTTAAAAAATCACCTGTTATTCATATTTGTTCCAGTGTACAGGTGATCGTTGAATTTCATACAGGTGCTCTTCTGAAAATAATATCATTATCCTGATGACACCTTTTGCAAATGCTATTTTCGCTGCGGCTAATTAATGTCAGCAGAGAAGCACTTGATAGTTTTATTTTCAAAATGAAACGGATCGCGAACTCTCCTTTGGGCATGAAGTGGATGACATTCGCTCTAAAACGCTCTTCCGCCACTCCATCAGTGGACAATCTGGTTTCCGTGCCAGATGTTGGCTGGGAGCAGAACGGAGGCTCTGGAGGTCACATGACTCCTGTTGAACGCAATCGTAGCAACACGGCCGCCTGACAGTATCGCATGAAATAAAACCACCAAAAGTTTTTACCCGACAATGTCAGAGGACGAGAACTTAATGCACCGTTTTCCTCATTCACTGAGGCTTTTTTTAAATTTGTTTTTTAATGATCATCGGCACCAGAGGTCGCCGGGGTTTTAATGTGCTAATTACGCAAACATTTCAAAAAGGTCACTTCCTGTTCTAAGGAGTTTTGTTTGTGCCGCTTTTAAAAAAAAAAAAGTTGTCTGTTTGTGAAAAGGATTATTCAAAGTGTTCTTCTTGTAAAAAGTAAGAGGAAAAGAAAAATCTTATAAGGATCAAATAGTTTCTTAACAATCAGGCTTTCCCAAAAAGGTTGAGCTAATGTAATTCACAGTTACTATTTTCCATGAATGCAACGCCTCGGAGAAGAGGATATTCAGCAGATGTTGCCTCGACATAAATGTTTGTGGATTGTATTGGATCGTAAAACGATTCCGAACCAGCCGTCAGATTTACAACTGGATATAAGACGTTTATCGTGTCGCCAAAAAAGTGGGGATATCGTGACGTCATCATCGCCGCGGTTGCAAATCCTTCGCATTAACACTCAAAGACTATTTAATGTAAAGATAGACCTTAGTGTGAGGAAGAACAGGATTCATTTTGGGAAGGTCTGTTGTATATTTCCAACACTAGGGGGAGTTTTATTTCCACAACATTGTAAACCATAATTTCCCAAAATATGGTGCGTAAGAATCGACTAGAGATCTATAATAAATTTATCGTATTTTACTCTAATAGTTCCTACTTTACTCACTTTTGGGGAGCTTCTCTCTCTTTTTTTTCTTTTTTTTTCCCGAGAAATACTGTGAAACGACTTCACTTCAATCCGAAGAGCTGAATCAGAGGTATTACTTGTACGACGCAGGGGATTGAGGGATTTCTCGTTGATACACTCATTATTTCAAGTTGTGTTCTGAGCATCTCGCAACCTAACGACCAAATGATAAAAGAAATCCCCAAAAGTGAAAGGATTGAGGAAAGCGAAGAGGTAATAATGAATATGATGAAGATGAGAAGTCTATAGATAAGTGAGAGGAAAACTGAAAACACAGAAGCAGGAATGTTGCAAGTCTGCATGAAAATTTGTTAAGTCTGAATTAGCGAGATCAGCGGAACCGATCTCCGAACGGAGAACCAGATTTATGCGCGAGATCCGCAGGAAGTACCGAGTCCTTCATCGCTCACTTCCTCACTCTTCTACATCTTAGTGGTCTTTCTATTTTTCCCGCCTGTTTTCCTAATGCCACCTTAATCCCTACATTCTGTTTGTTCCACCTCCGTCTGCTGTCGCCACAGGAGACCGTCAGCCAGCTTTCCACGCCATGAAAAACTAATTTCCTTTCATACATTTCAATCGTAGTCACACACACACACACACAAACACACACACACACACACACACACACACACACACACACACACACACGCACACACACACACACACACACACACAGCTTATAACAGAACCTAACACACACGATTCCTCTGACTTCCACGCCAACAAAACCATGAATACAAATCAGCAATAACATCCTGGCGCCGAGCGTCTTCGCCACGGGCGCCTCATTCCTCGCACGACAGCATTATGGACTCGATCGGCCGTCATGTCGTTGACGTGGTGAGAAAGAAACGCCCTTTCAAAAGTCTTAGGGCGATGTGATGATGTTTTGAGTAGTTTTGATGGTAAAGAGTTTTCAGCAGGTATAAAACATCTTGTTTACTGTTGTTTTGGGTTCTCTGCATCTTAGGGTCGGTATTAACTTTATTTGTTCTTTTCACGACGTTGATTAAAGTTTTATTCTATGTCACGTGACTGCCTGACCCCGGAAGTTGAGCGAAGCTAGCACGGCTAATCAAATATCACGACACGTTTATGTATTATAACTGTTTTTTTCATTAATGAAGCGATAAAATAGTGCATGTTGTGTTGTGGCTTTTGCAGATGGTTTTTCTTAGTTTTTTGTTTTGTGACTTTTGCAGATCATTTTTATTAATGTGTTATGTTGTGGCTTTTGCACATGTTTTTTTCTTAGTGTTTTGTTTTGTGGCTTTTGCAGATGGTTTTTCTTAGTGTTTTGTTTTGTGGCTTTTGCAGATCATTTTTATTAATGTGTTATGTTGTGGTTTTTGCACATGTTTTTTTCTTAATGTGATGTGTTGTGGCTTTTGCGGATCTTTTTTTTTCTTAACGTGTTATGTTGTGGCTTTTGCAGATTGTTTTTCTTAATATGTTGTATTGTGGCTTTTACAGATGTCTTTTTCTTAATGTGTTATGTTGTGGCTTTTGCACATGTTTTTTTCTTAATGTGATGTGTTGTGGCTTTTGGAGATCATTTTTTTCTTAATGTGTTATGTTGTGGCTTTTGCAGATGTCTTTTTCTTAATGTGTTATATTGTGGCTTTTGCCGATTGTTTTTCTCAGTGTGTTGTGGCTTTTGCAGCGTACGTGTGTTTACAAATTGATGTTTGCAGTGGGTTTGCTTTCAATTCACTCCAGGTTTTAAGCAGTCAAAACCAAAAAAACGAACAATTACTGTTAATTTTTCTACATTCTTATTTTTATAACCATCGGTAAAAACGATATGCATGTCGGAATAATAATAATTCTTTTTTTCCACTGGTGTCTTTTATATGGCCGTCAAATCGACTGTCAATGTTTTCTGACGAAGCACACAGCTGGAATATAAATTCATCATCCATTCATTTGTTATTGATGTTGAGCGCCGGCCCCCGTCAGCCTTCTCTCCTCTAGACGCGCAACCATTAAGGCCGCCAATCACGGTGACGACTGTCAATCAAGCGGCGGCTGACACATCTGTATGACAAGTGAAATGACTGGCCTGGAAAAGAAGCGGTGACCCGCCAGCGCTGCACGGAGCCCCGGAGACCCGAGGGAAGGTTCTGATCAAGATGTTCGGGCTAATGAGGACGACAGACAGACGCGCGGTGATGTGCGGTGAGTCACATGGCCGACCATTACTTAACACCTGCTTCAACCACAGAAATAATGAGGTCATCAAGCTCATTTGCATATGGTTGACTGTGAAGCTAGAATGGGCAGAGCTGCTACGGTGTTCGTGTAAATACGGTATTTCACTCCAGTAGTTCATATTTTATTCGCTAAACTGTTTTATGGATCTTTCTCAAATTCAAATACCCTCGTTGATCGAAGTGTGAGGAAGAAGTGGATTGATTTCGGGTTAAGTCGGACAGGTTTATCTCCAAACGCTTCCAGCCGTTTGACCAATTTAGTCCGAATTTGGTGGCTAGAAAATCAATCCATCTTGTGAAAATCAGATTTTACTCTAAAAGTTAAAGTTCCCCACTAGAGGGAGCTAAAATGAAAAAAAACAAACAACTGTTTTTTTCGGACTTAACTTCCCAAATGTCGGCCCCTACTAGTTTAAAGTTGTTGCTATGAGTTGATTCAAATATATCAATCATGTAAATACTATATTTTAATCTAGTAGTTCATAATTTATTCACTAGGGGGAGTTTCAATTAAAAAAACAGACATAACTCAAAAAACATTTTATGGATCATTTTCAAATTCAAATCCCCTCATAAACCTTAGTGTGAGGAAGAACTGGATTGATTTTGGGAAAGGTCGGTTGTTATATTTCCACCACTAGGGGAAGGTTTTTTTTTTAAACAAAAAAAACTTTATCAGACTTAAATTCTGAACTATTGTCACTATTGTATAAACAATAATTTACTAAGTTCATATAATGACCACTAGGGGGAGTTTAAAAAAAAAAGAGAAATACTGTGGACAAAACTTCACATTTAATCTGAAGACTTCCATCAGTGGGGTTTGCTTGTACAACGCAGGGGATTTGGGACATTTGGGGAGCCTTTCCCATCGGGAACGACATTTTGTTCGTGATTAAATCGTAACTTAATGACAATGTAAATGATTTTTCCCGCAAACTTGTGACATGATGGTTTATTGTACGGTAATAAAAAAGGTTTATTTTCCACGTATCACGACAGTAACAATTAAAGTGATCTACTGTTCAGTGTTTTAGGGGATCTGCGGTGAAGCCGCCGTGATATATGATGTTTTTCCCGGCGCCGTTTTCCTGCGTTTTTCTTCCTCTTCTCTCCGGTCAGGCGAGTTCAGAGGATGTCTTTTTGTTTCGCCGTGCACGCATGCACCCATCGCCTCGCTGACGAAGGGCGACGAAGAAAAATCGATCAAGGCACCTTCTACGCGGAGGTGGACATCGTGTCTCCTGTGAGACATCAATCCCAGCGAGAGGAGAAGAAGAGGCGGAGACAGACGGACTGATCAGATCCATCAGCATCTGATGCGTTTGTAATCCCTCCTCCTCCTCCTCAGTCCATCCGCCCCTTCACCTCCTACTTGATTCTTTTTTTTTTGCCTCTCTTAATGAAAGTGTTCCGTCCGCAGAGATGGACGGATCTCTCTGTTCCCGTCTTTCCTAACGTTCACACAACTATAGTTTGAGGTTTCTCATGTTAAATAAACCTCCTCTCCTCCTCCTCTTCATTTCTGGCTTTTCCTCGCGTGACTTCCTCCAAATCCCTTTTTCTTTTTTTTTTTACATTTCGTCTCCTCCTCTCTTTGTCTCTCTCTCTGTTTTTTTTTCCTTTGCCAACAAAAATGTTGCTTTGAACATGAAGCTTGGCGTTGAAGGGATAATCCTTCTTCTGGGTCCAACATTTATTCCCATTCCAGCTGGATCAAGAAGAAAAAAAAAAAATGCAAACGCTTTTCTTCTGAGGATGGCTTTTATTTTGGAAGCCAACTCCTTAAATAGAGCAAATCTCCGAAACTCACCTTTAAAATTGCAAAACGCATTAAATACAAACAGCCGCGTAATTTACGGATTCAAATCTATTTTTCTATTATATATTTATATTATATACTTAAGGTGGTCGGTACCCACACAGGGTGGCAGCTCAATGCTTTTGGCCCGCGGGTCTGTTCTGTTCTTCAACTGGTCTCCACATCCTTCACAAGCCACGCCCTCTTCACCAGAAGGCTGATTGCGGCGGAGAGATAAGAGGCAGATATTAAAGGAAAGGACCCTTTCATGTATATTCCATAAGCCCGGATCATAGAGCGGGTCTAGATGGTTCTGGTGTTCGTACTATACATTCTTTACGTTCACGGCTCTGATACAGAGCTATCGGGTTCAGACGGCGCCGATAAAAAGCCGCCATAAACACACACACACACACACTCACACAGGTCTTTGATTAAAGGCTTTGTGACATCAGAGGCCGACCCGAGGGCAGCTGGAAACCAAAGCAGGGCGAACAACAACATTTATGCTTTAATGATAAAAACAAATCTTTTTCACGTCTCCGTCTGCCTATAAAACCATTTCATGGATCATTTTAGACTTTACTTAGACTCAGTATGAGGAAGAACTGGATTGATGTTGGGAAAGGACGGTTGTACATTTTTGACACTTGGGGGCGCTTTATCTCCAAAACGTTTTTAGTTTCGTACATATGAATTGATTTGAGGAGATTTATCTCGATTATATTGTGTTATCCTCTAAAACTTCATGTTTTACTCACTTAGTGGAATTATTTCCCGAAAAACACTGTTTTTACGGACATAACTTTCTCTAGAATTAGTCCAAATTCAGTGGAGATGAATCGACTTGAGGACATCTGTCTTGTAAAATATCACATTTTACTCTCACTCTAAATTTTTTTGTAATGAACAAAAACAAAGATGTTTTCTGGACATAACTCAAAAATTATTCCATGGATCATTTTCAAATGTTGTATCCAGGTAGACCTCAGTGTAAAAAAGAACTGTATTGATTTTGAGAATGCTCAGATGTATATTTTTAACACTAGGCGAGGCTTAGTTTCTAAAAGTTTTCAGGCCATCATTTTTTTAACTGTTGGTCCGATTCGGTCCAAACGAGGTCCAGATGAATGAGGAGGTACCATGAGGAGGTCTCTCTTTTAAATATCACACTTTACGCTAAAACTTCATAATATGGGAGGAGCTTTCTTAAATGAACGATGCTGTTTTCCGGACGTAACTCAAAAATTATTTCATTGATCATTTTCAAATGTAATACTACGTAGATCTTCGTGCAAAGAAGAACCAAATTGACGGAGGGGAAAGCTCGGTTTTCATATTTCTGACAGTAGGGGGAGCTCTTGTTTAGTACACATGAATTGATTCGAGGAGATCCATCTCGTGTACTCGTCATTTTATGCTCTAAAACTTCATATTTTACTCACTAAGTGGAGATATTCCTCACAAAACATCCGTTTCAGGTCAAAACTTAAAGTATTTCATGAATCATTTACAAAAACTTTTAACCCACATAGACCTCTGTGTGAGGAAGAACTGGATTGATTTTGGCAATGCTCAGTTGTATATTTCCAACACTAGGGGGAGCTTTAGGTCTTAAAGCTTCCGGGCCATAATTTCTCAACCGTTGATCCGATTAAGTCCGAATTCGGTGAACATGAATCGACTTGAGGAGATTTAGACGTGAAAATCACATTTAACTCACAAGGAACAGCTTGAATTTCTACAAAAACCACCGTTTTACAGACATAACCTTGGATTCATTTTGAGGAGTTCAATCAGGGGGATTTCTTCTTCAACCAAGGGGATTGGGGACCAGGATTCCTCGTAGTTCCCATCTTCCAGAGCGTCATTGTTCCAGCAGCCTCATGAAGATGAAGACCCACCCACAGCCTTCATGTCTAGTTGTGGTTGCTGACTGTGCAAAAGGACAACCGCTGTCAGGTGGAGCGGTGATCCCCGACGGGACTCCAACATCCAGATAGGATGATTTATTGAGGAGAAACACGCCGGAGTCGGGGCGCGAAGAAAATGACATCAGAAGCCGTTTCACTGATTCAGATGACAGTCCATCTGTCAAACCACATCTCCACTTCTAGCCTGTCTCACTTCACCTCAGATCCCCTCCTCCGCCTCACTTCTCCGCCCTGCCGGCAATCCATCATCGTCTGCCATTTCCGACCCCTCGGTCTGAGGCCGGTTTGTTTGCGTCGCAGACGCAGGTCACTCCGTCACTGTCAGCCAATCGTGTCTCCAGAGCGCTGGAAGGACCCGATGAAGTCTGTCCATCAACACTTTTAGAAAATCCGGAGGAAAAAATCGTGGATTTCATTAAAAATGATGGAATTAAGTTCAACAATTAGACATTCTTCATTCATAGTACTTTTTCTAATTTGACTTGTTTCCATCTCAGACTAACAGATGGCATATATATTTCTGTAAAAGAGATGAGATAATGTTCTTTTCTGCTTGAGTAGGAGTTTTGTCTTTAAATCACACGTTGGGCTTTTTCAGAGAAACAGAAGAAAATTGAATGAATGTTAATATTTCAGACTTGAACTCAGAGACTCACACCATTAGAGTTCTTGTACTTTCTTCCTCTTCTATTGGACGATGACGGTGGCGAGTATTAAGTTAAAGTATACAAGTATTCTTCATCTTCTTCTAATTTAGCGGTAAAATATTATGACAGCAGTCAAGAAAAAAAAAAAAAAACACGTTGAAGAAAATTGTATTTGCCGGTGGCAGATGAGGTGGTAATAGATGTGAAATTGAGTCTTGTATAAATGAGAGGGAGAAAAAAACATTTGCAGCTCAAAGCTCAGAGAGTTTAAAAGCATCCGGCAGCGGAAAACTCAAAGAAGACGAAAAATCGATTGAGCATCTCCTTAATCAGGGCCGACAGCAGAACGGCTCCAAGGCCGGGGTCAGAAAATTATTCTTTTCACTTTAATCCATCGACATGTTCCAGTTGATGGGATGGTGGTCGCGCCCCCCCTCCTCCTGGCATTAAACTGATCATTTGGTTTGTAAAGTGACAAATCACAGCAAATGGTTTGGAAATGCATTTTCCAAAAAGACTCCCTGGTCTACAGAGGTCCAGTAGTTCCCACATGAGCAAGCACCAGGGGAGAGTAGCAAGAAAAAAAAACTTGCCTTTTAACAGGTAGAAACCTCCAGCAGATCCCGCCTCCATCCGCCCCATGATGACAAAAGCAGATTTAAGTTAATTTGGGAAAAAAAGACCTTCTGTGAACATTTATCCTCATCTAAAGCACCTGGGTAAACTCTAGACATGTACTCACTTTTCCCACGCTGTGTTGCGCACTTAAACGCATCCAATGAAACTACACACTCGAGGATAAAAAGCCCGATTATTGCCTGACCCCCGATTAAAGGTCCCCCTTTAAAGAAGTCGTTTGTGATTCTCTTGTTGCGACTTCTTCTCTTCCCATTTCTTCCAGCTTTATCTTCTGACCATATGAGGAGATGATTGTCGGCTACAACCTTCATGCTACGACCTTGACAGGATGGATTTATGCTATTAGCCATATGCGTGGGAGGAACCTGGACGGAGGCGTGTGGATGAGGGGATCTGCAACCACAGGCTAGATTGATCCATCTAAATGTGATCCGGGCTTAAGTAATGGCATCACATCAGCCGGTATCAGTCCGACGGTCGTCATCCTCCAGAGGCCCGGCTGCCGCTCGGCTCTGCTGACGTGAACATCTTACGAGGTAGGACTATTTCAAAAGGCAAGTATGGAATACGTTCTGTTTGTACACGACATGTTTTATAAATTATGGACGGGACATGTCCTGGCTGACACGATTGTCTTCTGGAAGAACGCGGCGGTGATGGAAAAGTACAAGCGTTCTCCATTAAAAAGAAGGAAGTATCGTGACTGCCTCCGCCGTCAAACAGCGACTCCGGTCACTTATTCTAAAACTCTGAAAACTGCTGACATTTTTTGTTTTAATTACTGTGCAGATTTTTTATAGATGAGACTGAACATTTCCCCTCGGAATAAATTAAGTATTTATCAATTTATTTCTGAATTATTTTTTGCAGACAAGCGTCTTTGTAAAGAGGTACTGTATGTCTTTTATTTCGTTCATTATTCTTATTCGTTTTGTCATTGCACACATTGTATGACACATTTTTTTGTCTGTAATATTTTCCTGCGCAATATAACTCTGCATCGGACTACCAGGGCCCTGAATAGTTTGAATTGGACTACCAGGGCCCTAAATAGTTTGAATTGGACTACCAGGGCCCTGAATAGTTTGAATTGGACTACCAGGGCCCTGAATAGTTTGAATTGGACTACCAGGGCCGTTAATAGTTTGAATTGGACTACCAGGGCCCTGAATAGTTTGAATTGGACTACCAGGGCCGTTAATAGTTTGAATTGGACTACCAGGGCCGTTAATAGTTTGAATTGGACTACCAGGGCCCTGTAGACTAGGGTTAAGGTTAGGAGAGGTCCAACTCTCCAGGCGACCCCACCCCACCCTGGATGCCTAAGGTTGAATGTTTGATAAATGTCCTAAATGTTAATAATAATTGACTGTGGCCTCCCTTCCCTGTCCTGCTAGCCGAATTAGCATAATAGAAATGGCAAATAAATATTCTATAATGCCAGTGACACCGATATGACATTTCATTTTCTGTCCACTTTCACCTTTTGCAATATTTTCTGCACGATATAAGTCATCTGTAAATGCGGGTGTCAGGCATAAATCGATAATCACACGGCCGGCGGCACGCAGGAGAAACTGGAGGTGCTCTTTTCTCCTCAGACGAGGACAATGTGTCATCAATTATGATTAAGCATTGTTTAGATAGCGGTCGGCGTTTAATTCTCTCATTCCATTAGGTCTACAGAGGGAGAGAAAAGAACCGTTTAACGCTAATCCTCGCCAAATAATGCATTCATTTGTGTGGGGAATGGGAGGATTTAGCGGCGGCTCGCTAGCAAACGAGGCGGGATTGAAACGGACTCCGTGGTGTCTGCGAGGAGGACGAGTTCGTGACTCGGTGAGACGCAGAAGAGAGGAGAAATAAAGAGCTTATTTCGCAGTCATCTAAAAATATCACAACAAGCTTTTTTGGTCGGTTGGTTTAACCCGTTATATACTGATAAGCCAAAACATTATAAGCACCTTACTACTCTTGTGTATACAGCTCTGACCCGACGAGGCATGGACTCTATCAGACCTTGGGTCCCCTTATAGTCCTTGAAGTAGTTGTTGTGTTCCTCAAACCAGTCCAGAACTGTTTTTCAAGTGTGAGATCTAACTTGTAAGTATCATCTTGTATCATCATTATCTTGTAGTTCATATTTTACTCTTATAGTTCATATTTTACATTAATAGTTCATATTTTACATTAAAAGTTCATATTTTACTCTTATAGTTCATATTTTACATTAATAGTTCATATTTTACATTAAAAGTTCATATTTTACACTAATAGTTTATAATTTTCTCACTAGGAGGAGCTTTTTAAAAAAATTTTCGGACATAACTTTACATTTAATATGAGTAGTTCAGTCAGGGGTATTGCTTGTACAACGCAGGTGATTTGGGCCCTTTTTCAAGGATCTACCCTTGTTGTAGTCCCGGTTTTGTCTGAACTTCAGGTAAATAAATTCAATTAAAATCCTGCGAAAGATGCTTCCAGAAAGTCGGTTCATTCAATTATTGTGAATTCTTAAATGTGCAGCTGGACGGACGGACGAGGTTGTTGCCTGAAAAATTTTGATGACTAATATTTATTTTTTATGTTTGTTTAGCGTTGTGTAAAATGTATCAGATTTCTAAATTATATATATATATATATATATATATATATATTAAAACCTAGTTGCCCACCTGAGGAATTTCGATCACCAGTTTAGGTTGATTTCATTACCCCCCGGTAATGGGCTGAACAGAGACGCCGAAGTGGAAGGCGCAGGAGACGAGCGGCAGCAGGGAATTTGAGCGATACTCTCAAATGAGTTTGTTGGAGTTGTTGGTAGATTAAAAGGTTGGCAATAACCCAGACATTAATGGAGAGATCTGCAGGACTTTTTCTAAACCCGGGTAATTGTTGCCGCTTGGCGGAGGTTAGCGATCTGTGTGCTTTTTTTCTCGATTAAAGGAGACGATATAATATAATTTTATGGCTGTAATGTAACAGCCTAGATTTAAATTTTGCATCAAAAATCATTATTTCATACCTTATTTTTTTAATTCGAAATGTGAATGTTGTTTTAAGTTGTATTAGCTTTTCTTAAAATCACCGTGTGATGATGACCCCAGTTTTAATGTATTTTTTTAGGTTCCCGGTTCTTGTTTCGTAGCTTAGACTTGCTTTTGAACGTAGGAGGTCGATAAAGTGACCTTGAACACTTTCCAGCCGCCACCAAAGCGATAAAATAAAAATAAAAAGTCGTTAAATTCAGGTTGAAACAGGACAAAAGTTGAAGAATACAATGTAGAAATCTACTGAAGAAGAGATCAGGAAAGTCTCAAAAAAAAAGGCCGCGGTATCACGAGGAAGATCACGTTGATTGGATGAGTCACTTTGAGCAGAACCAGGAAAAGATTGTGCCATGCCGAGGGTCTCGTGTATAATTGATCAGCTATAGTTAGAGAAGGAGATTGAAACTGACAACTTTAATCTACACACAGACCGGAGACACGCACAGGTTACGCAATATGGAATCGCACGCGCCGATGTATTATCAGTGCGGAGGAGGGAATGTATAATAAGTCTGCCACCTTAAATGTGGACTTGTTGAAACCGTTAGTCACTAGAACCTGGTGCAGTGAAGCTCAAGAACTCAACAGTTGCTGTGAAAAAATAATTGGACCCGCTCCTAATTTGTCTATTATGTGTGGATCAGTAAATTAAGTCTCAACAACATTTAATGAGTCTGAATGAAAATAAAAAAAAAAAAGCTTTCTTCAAATGGTCAAACGATTATTTGATTGACAAAATCAAAACCGGGCTGAGAAACAAGTATTTGGAAATTATTCCTAAAAGTTGCTAAAATAAATCCTCAGGATTGGACCTGATCCAAACCAGCTCTGTTCAACCGCATCACTTCAATGGACCGTCTTCAGAGACAGGAAGTTGGCTCGTAAGTCTCATCAGTAGCACGTTATGCCAAAATCAAAAGAAATCCCAGAGGAGATGAGACAGTGATTAATAGCCATCAGGCTGGGAAAGGTTCCAAATCTATTTCTAAGGTTCATCGGCTCCCCAGATTTACAGCGGGACACATTGTCTACAAGTGGAGAAGACCTGGGACAGTAGAGAACGTTCGCAGAAGTTGCCAGCCTCCCCTAAATACAGGAAGTCATAGGAGAACCAAAGAAGACCTCCTAGGTACTGCTGGCCCCCCTCAACTTAATAAAGGTCAGGGTTCATGGCACCAGTGTTAGCAATCACCTCCATTGCAGAGTTAGCTACGGCTAACGCAGAAGAACATTAAGGTCACAACCTAAGAAGTTTTTGGAGAATCTTCTATGGACCAGCGAGTCCAAAAAACACTGGAACTGCTGGTCTTGGTACAGATGCTGTAAACCAAACACGACATTCCACTAGGAGAACATCAGACATGGAGGTGGCAGTGGAATGTTGCGGAGATCCTGCTTCAGAATGTCGGGTCATCAATCCGCAACCTGGTGACCCAGCGGGACAGTAGTCCTCATCAGAAGGTGAAGGTTTTGGCTCTAAATGAGTCCGAACGAAGAAAAATGGATGTTCTGGAGTGGTCCAGTCCAGCTGTTGCTGCCGAAGATGGACCGGCCATGTACTAAAGTTGGGGGGGGGTATTTTTCCACGCTGGTGGTTCAGGTTTTGACGACATTTTTGCCTCATTAAACAAAATGACGACTTAAAACCTGCATTTATGTTTACTCTATTTACCTTTGCTTGTATGAGAGGCAAACAAAAATATGCTAAATCAGGAGGGGGGTCCAATACTTTTTCCCAGCACTGTATGCTTAAAAGCCTAATAACGTCTGTGTGTGTGTGTGTGTGTGTGTGTGTGTGTGCGTGACAATAAGTCATTTGTAGATTTAATGCAAACTCCTCTGAGTGAGTTTTGGTGTTGGTTTTCATGCCATGAGCAGTCGGACGTGAATATTGCATCGACTGTGTACAGAACATTACTCCTGTAATAGGAGTCGACAGTCGGCGGCGGTGTGAGAGGTTTTATGCGTGCTTTGTATACATGCGACTGTTTGAGGGCTTTTGAAAAGATTATGAGCCGGAAAATATTTCAGTCGGCTCTAATTAAAGTCAGACGTTTAACGGGCCCCGTGAAGGAACTTAACAGCCTAGAGAAAATAAAAAATCCAAACAGTGGTGCCAATAGTATGACGCCTTAAGGAAAGGTGACGGATTTTTGAACAATTTCACTTATTTCGTATTGAAGGTAGAACGGTGGCAGCCTTTTTGAATTATGTAAATGTGACTTCCTATCATTGGGAAGGAGCCGCTCCCTGTTCTGGTTCTTCATGCCGGTTACAGCGAGCAGCTTAGATAAATATTTCATTGGTAATGGTAGATGTATTGAGTACTTTAGGTTACCCAAAACATGTTTCAAAATCTTATTTTTAGCTTTTGAAACTCTCACACTTTTGCACACTTCATCATTACCGGCTCCTGTTGGTTTTGTTGATTTTTCAACTCGCTTTTTTCATGATGTGGAGAGCTAGATCGCCCTATCTATACTAGTTCTTCCTCGTTGACACACAGAAGAAGCTACAGGCATCATTACTTCTGCACTTGAACTCCACTGAGATGCTGTGGTGAGACCTAAAAAGATCGGTCCCTGCTCCGGAACCTTCCAATGTGTCGGTTTAAGTGCTAAATCTCTCCACCTAGTGCTAACGTGAGTGTTGAATGGTAACACCTTCGATCATAACAAAGTGGTGAAGGAATTTAATTACGGTTCAATGAAATGAGAATAGGAATAGCTTTGTTTGACACTAGCTCAGAATGAACCCTTTCTATCTCTAGAGTTCTCCTCCATGATGGCCGCCTTGTTTTGCGTTGCCATGTTTGTACACTAGCCTAGAAAAGACAAACGGAACACTGGTTCGAGGTTGGGGCTTTTTTTTCAAAATTTTAGGTTGAAATAGCAGGAAGACCATGAAGAAACTCTTTACCTTTAAAGAAAACCAACAAACAAGAAGGTGAAGATGATGACTAAATTGTTACGGCCTTAAAGTTGATAAATTGAGGCCAATACTACTTAATCAGCTCAAGGAGAATCCTATGGAGTGTGAAACGTCTCTGTCAAAGGAAACATCAAGACTGGACTCGTGAAACCGTTTGAGGTCTGCACAGGATCAGGTATCAAGGTGGCTCTAAACAATACCCTTCGGACTGACTGCTCCATCCCTCTTCATCTGGGTTCAACTGCTGCTGGAAGCGACGACCTCGCCCTCCTGGTTGAAGTCGGTAGACTCATGATTGGCTTAAGACCCAGTCCGACCAATGAATCGGGCCAAAGCAAAAGCAGGGGGCGTCATCAAGAGCGCTGCCAGTCTCATGTTCAGTGTGTCAGATTAGTTATACTACATACTGCGAGTGTGTTTGTTTGTTTGATTGACATGTGACACCTTGTGACTGGATCAGGCTTACTTATTGTTAAGTAACTTATTGTTATTTTTGCACAAACTTTCTGTCAATCGGTACTTTTTCGCTGTTTCACACATCAGCAGTAAGGATAAAAGAGAAATTAAACTTCTTGTATTATTTATTGCTATTTTATTTGGACATTTCAATGCCAAGAAACATCCACACGACTCCTCAAGTCTCTGGTTGCGTTGGTTTGTCCGCAGTTCCTCTGCATAACGGCGGATACGAGCCGTACCCCCTTTTTAAAATCAAATCTATTGTGACATGAACTGATTAGATTGTCGCAGGAAAGTTTCTGCTTAACTTTGACGAACTGAAAAAGCAATCATTAGCAACTCCGCAGGGATTTTTTTTTTTACGGGGAAATATATTCTCTGTCACCGCCTGAGACGGTTCCAGGCAGTTATTTCTGTCACATCGGTAGGCAATTAAATTCTTCTGTAGGTGCTAAGCATTTGGCTGCGGAAACATCCCATCCTGTCTGAGACAGTAGCATAAAAAATGAACAGTTGACAAACATGAGGCCTTACAGCAACAACAGCACGGAAACATCAGGCTTCTGCCGGTTGCCAAAAATTTGCCGGCTCATAATTGAGGCGGCTTTTACGTCAGTTATGCAAAAGTCTGACATTTGCCTGGCTGTCACCCGCCTTGCTTCCCGCTGAACGAACGTGAACGCATCGCAACGCCGCGGAACTCCGCAAAGTCTTTCATGAAGTTTCGCTGCAAATGAATCAAACTCCGGAGCGAAGTTTATTTCCTGTTCCCGAAAAAAAAGGGGATCGTGGCTGTTGAGGGTTTTGTTTGTGTTCGTTTTGTAAAGTTGGAGACTCGAGTTGTTTTTAGCTCTTAAAAATCTCAAAATCATTCTCCGCCTTTAAATAATAAACAACTTTATCACATGTTTAAAGTTGTGGGAAAAAGTATCCGATTCCGTCCTGATTTTCCGAAAGAAGGAATGGGATCCTTCTTTCGGAAAGGGTCGTTTACACGCAGCATTTTCTTTACGAATGGGCGTCTTCTCCGAATCTATTCGATATTAAGTTCTTAAGTTGTCCATGTAAACCCGCCGACTGTTGATTTCATGGAGAAGCTAAACATGAATTTTTTTTTTTTTTGGAAAAACATGGAATTCTATAGAGGCAGACTTCGATACAGGCCACAATTCTGGACGGATGGAGGAGATCCGGGTTTAGTTTTGTGTCTGAGGGATCAAACGTTAGACGTGAGCCTTAATAGACTGACTTTATTGCGCGTTAGCGACGAAGAGCAGTAGGCGTCGCCACATCTGCTCGTGAATTGGTGTGTTTGTGTGACTGAGCGCTAGATAATCAAATTATTTCCCGAAAAGAGGAAATCAAATCCAGGCTCAATTATTGTGCTGGTTAGCGTTGTGATTTCCTGCGTCTGGTGTGGGAAACTTATTTTTGACTCACTCTCTCTCTCTCTCTCTCTCTCTCTCTCTCTCTCTCTCTCTCTCTCTCTCTCTCTCTCCAGTGTGTTTCCAGCCAACATCTGTTGATAATCTTTGTTTAATTTATCTGTTGTTTTTTTTTCAATGCACATGTTTGCAGGCATCACTGTGTGTGTGTGTGTGTGTGTGTGTGTGTGTGTGTTCTCTTGTTTGTTCTCCTTTTTAATTAAGGTGATGGTGTGTGAAATAACTAATTGCCGCCTCTTTCACGCCGTCGATGTTTTAAGGGGTTGTTCTGATGTGCGTGTCCACTTGTGCGCAGGGAAGGAAGCCAAATAAACCCGTTTAATTAAACGCGATGTTTAAGCAGCCGTGGTTTCCGTCGGCGTTAACTTTAGTTACAGAAATGCTTTTGCTGATGTGCTTTTTTCGCAGTTTTGGGATTCACGACTCACTCTTACTAATAACCGGAATTTACATACGTCAAAAGTTTAGAGAGTATGCTAAAGAGTAGCTCTGCACCGAGCTTCCTCTCCCTACCGATCTGTGTCCGACAACCATTAGCAGCTTTTCTCTCATCCATACCATGAACTGGAATTCAGTCTCCGTCATGTCGCATGTAAACGATAGTCTGCTGCCAGGCTATCGATTATAAACAGCTTCCTTACTTGCAGTATAACGGGACACCGTCCCAAGGACGATAGACTGTCCCCTGACGGAGCCCAAAGAACGTTAACGTATCGTATCCATGTCAACCGGGTATCCTTCTTTTTTTTTCCTGGGTTCTCTTAGATCGACGTGTAAAAGCAATTTTTAATTTTTGGGAAATTCCAAGAAAAAATGTCAAACTTTTGGAAACAGTAGAGAAACTTTAATGCCATTTTAGTCATTTTGGTTAAGACTGATAATTTGTTTGATTATTTATGATTGTATGTCGGTCCACACACGAAGTTTCTTTTTCATTTTATTCACAGATTTTGAGCATTTTGATATTTGAAGAATAAAAAAATCATTCCTATGATACGCCATAGGAAAATCATTCGGGTCATTTTTTACTGATTTCTGCCAGTATGGAAGCTCCGGCCCCATCATCCCGTTATTGTTCATCACATCTAGAAGTCTGAAGGCTCTCTCTATGCAGCTGACACGGAAAAAGAAAAATGGCAGGTAGAGAAGGAGGAAAGAGAACGAACAGAAAGAGAGAGGACATTCAACAAAATATCGCGAATTGCATAAGCCCTGAATCATCTTGTATCCTAGAGGGACTCACGCTGTTTTTAATTTGTTCTGTGAGGAAGAGAGCCGCAGGATGAAGAGGCAGGGAGGAACACCAGGATGATGGGAGACGGGCGAGGAGGAATAAAAAGAAATACAGATATTAGGGCTGCAGAATGATTCGTGTTTTAAAGTACACATCTTTTTGTGGCAAAGCAAATCAAGCGCCCCCTAAAGCTCTGTTTGAGTTATCGTAGCTGATCAAAGTGGATCATCTGTTGTTTGGAGGTATTTTCACGTTTAGTCCACTTGTGTGTGTTTCTCACTTTGTTCCACATAGCATGTTAGCATGTTTTGTTTACAAAGTGAATTGAACGATGAGGTTGAAATGAGAAAAAACTTTTTTTTAAATACACAACCTTTAAAAAGTTTGTGTATGATTAAAAAAAAACCAACAACTTAAAAGTATCAAGAGTTCAGTCAAGTAGACTATCTTCTTGCACACTCGGGCCACAGTTTCTGCTCATTCCACTCTATTCCCCTTTATCTTTCACACGTCCTCAGTCTCGGTTAATTATTCATAACCTGGAACAACAATTGATATCAGCTTCTTGTCGGCCAGCCATATCCTTGGAATCACAGTGACACACCTTCATCATTAGTCCATCATCATCAGCTGCTTTCTTTTTAAAAATGACTCTCCCTCCGTTCATCTAGTTCTTTCATGTCGTTGTTTTACCTCCACCTTCCAATCTCCACCTCATCCATCATGCTTCATCATTCATCAGTTTGAGCAGAGTCATCAGCCACCACCGCCATTATCCCGACTCAGAATCAGGCACGTAGTTTTCAAGTTATGGCCGTCAAGCTGATAAACTCAGTTGTAGAGCTGGATGACGGAATGAAGATGTTTCCAAATGCTGTTGATAAATTTCTTCCTTGAAAATCATCGCGTTAAAAATGAATAATAGTAGAACGATTCATGAATTTTATAACAACTGAGGAAGTTCTAACTCCCAAGAATTTATAAAATCGTCAACTTTCTCATTTACATTCAGTCTAATCTTTGCCTTTTAATAAACAGTACATTCACAGAATGCCAGTCTCTCTCTCTCTCTCTCTCTCTCCCTATCTCTCTCTCCCTCTCTCCCTCTCTCTCTCCCTCTTACAAAAATCCTACCGGCTTTCACGCTGTATTTTCAAGCCATCTTCCTCTCTCTCCTTTTCACCTTCTCACTCGCCCCTCACTCTCCTCCTCTTGTCCTCTCTGTCCCTGTCCCTCCTCCCTCCATCCCTCTTTCCTTTCCACCGTACAAAAATGACCTCCTCTGGTAGATTTTCCATCCCTGCTCGCTTGTTGGCTGGCGTCCTCCCTTCATCTCTCTGCATTGCAGTATCTGTGTCAGCCATCGGCAGAATAGGATGTCAGCTGTGTGTGTGTGTGTGTGTGTGTTCGTGTGTGTGTGTTTGTGTGTGTGTGTGTGTGTGGACATGCATGCTCTTCTCCCTCCTCAGCAGCTGGACAGGAACTGAGATCACTTTCTCCCTTTGTTCCATTTTCTCTTCTTCTCTCATCGTGCCCACTTCCTTTCTTCCCTTTTTCTCACCCGTTCACATCTCTCATCCTTTTTCTCCCTCTTTCTTTCCATCTCTTCTGCTTTCTGGTTGGAAGAACTTCACCGAAATCCGTTTATGCACACTTGTGATACCCAAGAACTGAACACGGCTTCCAGAACACAACAGATTGTTTAATTAGCCTCACATGACCGGGACAGAGGATCCGAGCCCAGGCTCTGCTGAGAGAGAGAGAATCTGCCTCCCTCCTGTGAGCAGATGCTGCAGTCGTCTTCTGTTGATGGAGGCTTCAGGTTCTTCCTCTATTCTGGTTCTGTTGCCAAACATTAAGTCGGTGGAACCAGTGGAACCAGTGGAACCATCACACCCACACTAAGAATTTGACATATTTTGTCTTATAGAGTTTATGTGTTCAGTACCAAACAGAATCTGATTCTGCACAACCTCAAATACGACTATATTCACTCATCAGCCATATCATTAAAACCACTAAGTGAAGGGAGTGGCATTGATTATCTATTTAGAGAATGCACTATTGTAGCTATTTCTTATTCTTTTATAGATATGTGAATATTTGTGAGACCTTACCACTGGTAAGGTCTCCAAAGGTGAAAAAGTCTCAAGAGTCAGAGATGAACAAGCTTCAGGGCAAATGTGACACCTCGCCCAGAGTAGGGAGTTTCGAGGCGCCCCTCCGGAGCAAAACCTGGAAGGAGAGCTCACTGACTCGGACTCAGCTTGAAGAGGCGTCGTGGATCTGCAAACACGCGGGCCCAACACCTGCAGGGATTGGCGTTGGGGTCGGGTGCAAAGCGGCAGCTTTTGACTTTAATTTTTGTATTTTTTTTTCTTTTTTTTTTTAAATAACCTTTTAATAATGAACTATTTTAAATTTTCACCGACAGAAATCCGGCCAAAAAGCCCATCGTCCCTGTTCCCGCTCAATCTCCCCCACACTGTTACTTATTTAAATGTCCAATTATCTGCTCGTTATTTTCAAATCCCAGTGATTTTTGCGACTCAACCATGCAGAACCCGACAGAACCATCAGAAAACCCAGCTGGACTAACCACAGCTAATGATTGGGGACGCTTTATATTCACTCCCTTTGTGTCCCATCTCTCTCTCTCTTTCTCTCTTTCTCTCTCTCTCCATCGGCACTCCCACACACACGCACATGTACACACTGCTGACTTTTGACGACCCGGCAGTTACCATAGGTAAGCAGTGTGGGTGTTAATGGCGGAGTGACGGCGCCCACTCAGGCATAAACAATCATGTGAGCGCGGGGAGATGTGATGCGTGGCGGCGTGGACCACAGGTCGACCGAAGGACCCAAACAAAGAAACCTTTAACCTAGAACTTAATCGCTTCTAATTCCACAATTTAGCAAATCGGACTGTTTCCACGAAGCAAACGATTAACCACCTACTCAAATTCAGAAATGGCGCCGATTAGCCGCCCCAGCTGGAGCGAAGTTTAAAGTCGAAGTTAATTGGTCGGCTATTAGAGCGCAAGTTCATGTGATGACCGGCTCTACGTTTTTTTTTTTTTGCCGATATGCGTTTTGGGCTCAGAGTCTGACACTTTTCAACCTTCTACCTCCAGCGTGTCTCACTGCCAGAACACGACCTTGGTAGATTTGAGTTTATTCAGTCAAACTTATTTCGTTTTTCTATTTATTTATTTGTATTAAATGATACTAAAAGCATCACAAAAGTCAAAGGTAACTCTTTTATTATAATTCTATGAATCGAAACTGTAGATATTATAAGCTTTTTAGTCAGCAGAATCTGCACATCTATGCCAACCTGGTCTATAAAAACACAATATTTCATCATTTTGTTAGTATTGTATCAAAAACACCAATTTAGAAAACCCCACTCAAGACTTAACTCGGACTTGTGACCAGACTCGCCACTGGATTTGGACTCAACCGCAAAGATCTGACACTTTATTTTCGGTTTCCTGACCCGACATGAGATGATTTGGACTTACCTTCAAATATCTGATCCTTTCCTTGGACTACTTGACCGGACTTGGAACTGAAGTTGGACGTACCCATTAAGACCTGAAACCTTTTTTTAGTGACTTGTGACCAGACTTGGAACTGGACTCACTTACCCCTCAAAGATCTTACACTTTATGCGGACGTGGTACCAGACTTGAGTTGGACTTAACCCTTGAAGATCTGAGACTCTCCTCGGACTACAATTGAGACTGGAAGAGTTGTAGCTTTAGCTAGTTCACAAATTGGGCAGTGGACATATTAACACACCTATTTGAACATTTCTCTTGAAACTGTGTCCATTTTTGATTCCTTTGATGGTTCCTTTTTGGGCGGAGCTTGGGCCTCAGTGGGCTGAACAGATACACCGAAGTGGAATTTGCAGGGCACGACCGTCTAAAGAGTTTTTTGGAGGTGCTCAGAGAGTTTGTTGGAGTTGCTGGTACATATAGAGGCTGGCAATAATTCAAACATCAAGGGAGAAATCTAACTGGCATTTCCTTAGATGAGGTTTGCGCTCCTTGAATGATCTTTCTAGTTTTACCGTGTAATGTCTAAATCTAAAGGGACCTGTTCACTTTCAGTTGAAGATGACATAATGTTGGAACTTGAAGGCCGCCGTAGATTCTTGGATAGGGAGGGTTGAGTCGAGTCGCAATACAGGCTGTAATGTTGAATTCCACCACTAGATGCCACTAAATTTTACAAACGACTTGTTTAATGATTATGGCATGACCCGAAAAGACAGAAGATGAATAAAATAAAATAAAAGCAGGGAACTTCCTTCTGACGGGGCCGCAGGTGAATGATGAGGTTGACCTGATTGTTGTGACTTTGAGCCGATTTTTAAATCCGCACCTCAGACATACGCGGCAGAAGTTTTCAACGTAGAATGTTTGCTGTCAATCACATCCAGGGAGTTTTCAAATAACAACCGAAACCACACAAAGGCTGAACCGGTTTACGATGTTCGGCTTTTGACAGCTGTACGCGTCAGCTGTCGGATTAATTTGAGAATGATCTTTGTATCAGCGGCGTAACGTCTTTGTTGTTGAAGAGTAGCTGATTTACTGGGTTCTATCTGTCATGAGTAAGACTGGAGGATCTTCTAGATGAGTGAGAGGTTCGTTTTAGGGGGTGTTCAGAGCGTGACGGAGACAAAATGTCCTCGTTGTGAGACGGCTTCATGACCGTTTGTTCTAAGCTTAAGAGATCTGATCCGTAGATCTTTGTCCATCAATCTCCGCCGCTTTCTGTCTCTTATTCTGCCTCATTCCCTCAGACCAGCCAGAGTCCCGTCTGTATCGGTTCTGGCAATGATTTACTGCGGCTTTCCCTCAATCCACTCCCATCAATGTTCCTACATTCTATCTTCTCTGCTTCGTGTCAGTCAAAACCCACGAGGACGACCGGAGAAAAAGCTGCAGAAATTATTATTGATGTCTGCAAAACACTGTTGATGACAAATGAGATTAAACATTGTAACTCAACATCAAAGATAAACTCTTTCAACTCTCTTCTTTATAAATCTCCATAGCAACCCATTACCTTTGTTATTAAGGCTGATTTCTCGAATAGCGTTGGGGTTGCTGAAAGCAGTTGCAATCAATTTAAATTACAGTGTTTTTTTTGTTGTTTTAATTATTTTTTTTAGCAAAAATGGGATAGCGTCCACAAAATATATGATTATTCAGACCCTAAAACGAATCTAAGCTCCAATAATGAATACAAAAGTACGTCTGGGGTTTTTCTCTCTTTGTGGTAATCTTAGAAAAAATACAAATCTAATTATGAAAATGCAAAAAAGCTGTTAGAGAAACAGCAGATCGGTGGAAAGAGAAACATTCAAAAAGTAAATAAATGTACATTTTGGTCAGAAAGAGGACCCAAAGCAGAAGTTAGTGAGAAGTTGAGACCATAAAGGTAAACTTCGAGATCGTTAAACCAAGTATACAACCAATGGCAGAGCCCCAGATTCTGGCCAATCAGGTCTGGTACTGAGCTCTCTAAACAAATCCAAGGCAACTAAATAATAGAAACTGACAATTAAAGAACAAAGTCTTTGTCGCTTTCGCACATTACTCGTTTGGTCCGGAACTTTGGGACTTTGATCCGGAACAAATTTCTAAACCTCCGTCGGAGTGGGGTTCGGGTCAAACAACCAGACCGGTCCAATAAAAAGAGGTGGTCCCAGTCAATTGCATGTTGTGAGTTTGAGGTATTTTTGTTCCACTTGAGCCGTGAGTCTATCTGAAGTGAGAGCTGAGTTGGTGATTGGGTAAATGTTTTACGAGAAGCAGAGCGGGAGAACCAAAATTCTGGGGTCCGATGTCCCTTTGAAGGCGGCGTTTTCGTAATAGAAGGCAAAGTTAAATAAGCCGGGAGTTAATGTTTGTCGGGTGGACGTCTGATAAACAGGCAGCAAAACAGACAGTTTGGACTGGACTCTGATGTTAGCTAGAAAAAAACACATTTGAGACATGAGGTTTGTGTAAGTGTTGAAAGAGGACATGCAGTTGGTTGGTGTGACAAAGAAAGATGGAAACAGATCATATGACCCCTAACTTGAACACAGAGGGATGAAACCTAGCTTCTAAATACGAACAAAGACATGGATCCAGAAAAGAAAAAGAAAAATTGAGGCCGTTAAGTGTTGCCAGATAGAAAGGACATGAACCTCAGCCCCGCCCCCTTTTTCAAGCATGTAGGCCTGGCTGGTTGGACCCGGACACACAAACGTGGAAGAAGCAGCGTATGGCATTCGAACAGCGAGAAGAGAGCCAAACGCACCGCGGGAGGCTGAGAGGAGGAGAGGCTGAATCTCCTGAGGGATGATGATCCGCATTCAACACAACAGGATGAAGCGCCGGCAGCCAGGAGACAGACGGTCTCGTCTAGGGTTGACGGTCCAGCTAAGAGGCGCCTGAGTAGAAAGAGAGAAGACGAGGAGAGACTCGCCGTCTTGTGGTAACTAAATAAAAACAGCAGCAGGTTTGAGTCCAACCAGGTTAGGGTTAACCCTAAGTAGCTATTCCATTTCTAACCTTCTTTCTTTCTTCAGTCTGCCGGAATAAAGGCCGTCAATGAGAGACCTAAATTTTTCTTCATCCTGCATCTTCATCTTTATTTGGCTTCAAGATAGAAAACATTTTTTTTTTTGGTGTCTGCCCAGATCGCCGATACCAAGATTTCTTTGGGTGGGGCCCTCTTTCCCTTCCCTTGAACTCCATTCTTATCTTCTTCTCTTATCTTCATTACTACTATCACAAATTCACTACCAGAGACGCAAAACAGCTCAAATCCCAAACGATATCGTAGTTTGATCGAACATGACATCATCCATCGTCTTAGCTTACGCATTCTTCGAGCTCTTTAAAGGACATAAGGTAAAAGTTATTTTCTGCATATTTTTGAATATCATGTATCATTAGACCGGCCTCTACTGCACTGTTACTTTATTGCGACATAATTCGTATTTATACTCATAGATGCATACTCACATTTTGGTGAATCTCCCCTACATACACTTACATTGTCACACTAATTATTATTTTATTTATATTTTATGTCATCTTATTTTTTTTTGCACTATACATTTTCTTACGTCCCATTCTGGTACTTTGCTGCAATGTCCCTTTTGTGGTTAACAAAGTATTATCTTGATCTAAAGCGGAAACTCTTAGAAACTTTTGGTGCTTCTTAAGTGTCCTCGTAGTAAAAGATAAAAGCGATTTATGAATATCAAAGATAGAGAAATATTAATACTCCTGATGTTATTAATGTATTCACTGAGGGACAATCAATCAAACATGATTTCTAGCTGTTGAGGGATCCCTCAATTATTGACGGTTACTGTTTTTTGGTCAAGCTAGGCTATACCGATTGCAAAAGGAGTTGCATCCAAGTCAAGAAAATTACTTGAAAACACTTAAACGCAACATAAACGGGCTTATTAATCCATTTTTTGACCCTGAACATCTCTTTCTACTCTCGGAAATACAGCGGGGTATCATCAGCATAGCACAATACCTTTTTTTTCAGTATCCGCATATAACCTCGCCTCACCCTGAGGAAAAACCTGTGAATCCTGCCACATCTAGCATCTAGCAAGAATGTTATTTAAGGAAAAAATATTTTATTCTGAGATAATTCTGACCTGAGGCTATACGATTAAAATTTGATTTTGAAGTTGTCAGAAATATCAGCGGTATTGAAATCATCAGTGATACCCGGGAGAAGAAACACAGAGGTGGACTATGAATCAGTAGGAGGCAAAATGTTGTTTTTCACACTTGTTTCTACATTATCCTTACATTTTCAGCACAGACGTGATTTGCGTCAATTTTAGCCCGATCAATTCCCGAGATCCAGACGCAAATTCTGCAATTCTATCAACAAAAAAAAAAACTTACAGATTTGGTTCTCTCATCAGCTTTAAATAATCCGATGTCAGAGTGAAACCAAACACTGTTTCTAAACTGTCGTTTTTGGGTGGCTCAAAAGAACTGTACTGCTGAGTCATGGTTTTGCAGAGATGACCTGAACTTGTTAATTAATTGCATGACATTCTCTGTAGCTGTCACTGTGTTGTGCCGATGTAACCGCTCTCTATGACATTTAAGCGCCACACATCGATGATTATAGTTTCAAATACGGCTTAAAACAATTTCAACTGCATTTCTTGACTTCAGTTCTTTCTGTCCAAATCAGGTTTAATTATTTCTGTCAGGTGTTAAAGAGTCGTTTAGACATTTTTGCAGGAAATGTTGTTTTTCTTTTGTTGTTGTTGTTGTAATCGTTCATGTTTCTTTGAGAATTGTTCCCGTCTCGTATTTATGCTCCTGCCTCCTGAAGGTGTTTGATTACATGATTCGGTCTCGGTTCTGGATGGAGCGACTGTGGGTCTCAGTCACCTCCAGGTCATTCCCTCCGGTCATGAATATGTAGAGATGTTGGACCTGTGGGTAAAGACGGGGCTTCAGAGAAGGTCATGCAGAGAATACAGAGCGAGCCACACTGGAGCCGTTTATTCAGTCCTGGCCCGTTTCCTTTTCTCTCTGAGAGGTCAAACATTCGCCGTCCTCCATAACCTTGACGGCGTTCTTCATCGGGTGGACATTTTAAACAAGGTCTCCTCTAAAAAATTCAGCGCCTTAAAGCTCACGTTTTAGGTTGAAGTTCAAGAGTCTTATGAGTTGCAGAAAGAAGCTGTTGTTGAACGTGGGTGTTCTGCTCCGGAGACTACGGAACCTCTGTCCAGAGGCCAACAGCGAGAACAGTCCATGTTTGGAGGTGGGAGGAGTCTCTGCTAAAGTTGCGATCCCTGGTCAGGCGGCGTTTTGTAGCAGTGACCTGGATGGGTGGAAGTGAAGTCCCGATAATTTCTTCCGCTGTCCTCACCATCCTCTTCAGGGACTTCCAGTCAGCGGCACTGTAGGCTCCAGACCAGACGGAGACTGGTCAGTACGCTCTCTATGGTGCCCCTGTAGAAGGTGGAGACAATGTGGGGGGGGGGCTCCTCATCCTGCTCAGAAAGTGCATGCGTTGCTGAGCTTTCTTTATGGGAGCTCTTATGTGGTGGGACCAGGACAGAGTTCCTGTTATCTGCACTCCCAGGAACTTAGCGCCGCTGACTCTCTCCACTGCTGTGTCATTAATGAGGAGGGGAGTTGGACTGACTCCTCCTGAAGTCCACGATGATCTCCTTGGTTTAGTCCACATTCAGGGCCTGGTTGTTGGTTTTACACCAGGCCACCAGATGTTTCACCTCCACTCTGTAGGCCGTCGTCCTCCTGGAGGAGGCCCACTACTGATGTGTCATCCACAAACTTCACGATGTGGTTTGTAGGAGACCTGGCAGAGGAGTCATGGGTCATCAGGGTGACCGGAATATCCTTGAGATGAGAACATTTTGGTGACGTTACATCGTGACCTCATGACCTGACATTATGACATCACCAAGTGACATCATGACCTCACGAGGTGACATCGTGAAATCACAACGTGACGTCATAACCTCACCACGTGACACCACGACCCCATGACGTGATATCATGAGGTCATGACGTGAGATCATGACCTCATGATGTGACATCATTGGGCACTTTTTAGTTTTCTTGGTAAAAACTCTACTTCAGTTAATAATTACTCGATATGCTCATAGTGTCCTCCCCGACATCGACCCACCAGAAATGAACTCTATCTGGAACAGGAAGTGGATATTACGTTGGATTTCTTTTTCATTTTTGAAGGCCTTAAAAGGTCAATGTTAATCCATTGGAAGTTTGTTACACAGTTAGTCCACTTCTAGTAATTTTCTTCTTTTTTTTAATTCCAAAGTAATAATAAAGGGCGAATAAATAAACTATAAAACAGTATGAAGTTGTGATTTTCAAACAGGTATATCACATGATCATAAGCTGCGTCACGTATAGAATACTATCGATAGTTAATTAGTGTATTGATTTTAATCTCCAAAAGAAATGTTATTATTTTGATGGGTTCGGTAATAAGACGTATCATTTATGGTAAAAAACCCGCAGCTGTGGTTGCCAGAATGTCACCGCCATAGATGCATTGACATATTATGGGCAAATTACCAGAACGAAAGCAAGACCATACCATAATTACCAAAACGACAGTAAATTAAAACAAAATTACCTAGAAACCAATAATATTTTACAATTCGTAACTACTCACGTCCGTATAAATGAAGGGACTTTCCAGCTAAATGGTTAAAAGTTTATTCTTTTTACCATAATTTCAATGTACATATCGGCAAAATCTGCAAAATACACAGGAAAACCACTTTAACGGTAATTACTTGGTTGGGACGTCGTGTTATTTTTCATTTTCATTATCAGAAGTTTATATTTTCACTGTAAAATTCTGTTATCGTCTCTTACTTGTTGCCATTTTAGAGTTTTGACCATCATTTTAATGTACAATATTGACAGTATATAGACAAAAAAGACGCAAGACGTGGATCGAGAAAAGGTCAGGCAAAACAAGTACATCGAGGAAATCATAAATATCCATGTTCAGCCTCATCCAGAAGTTAATTTTATCTCTCTGGTCGTCACATCATTTTTTTTTTAGCTGTAGAACCAAAGCAGCGACTGGATATTCAGTTAAATTAACATCGACCAGCATAAATACGCCGAAGTCAAGATCAGGCCAGAGGAAAAAAACAGCGTTGGAGAATTCCAGTACGTATTTCCATGAATATGTCCACCTCTGGAAATCTCTAGAACTCTTGAAGGCATCAGAGCGGTATGAGAGCTGAAGGCCGGGAGAATAATGAATGACTTGCTGAGCAAAATGCCTCCCTAGTGTCCCCCCCCCCCCCCCCCCCTCGCAAGACTCTGACCTTCTGTCTGCGTCTGATGTTTATTTAAAGAGGGTTCTCCAGCAGTACAGCATCTTAAAGTCCAGCTCGGTCACTTGGACTCTTCCCGTCTTTGTCTCCTACATAATTCAGAGGACTTGGGCTGGTCGATTGGCGAGGGAATAAAAGGGGCATCCGCACGAATATGGACCTCCAAGGAAGAAGTCTATACCGTCTCACGTGGCGTCAAGGTCGGAGGTTAACCGTTAACCAGCTGGATCTGCAACACACCGGCGAAGTTGTGGTGGTCCTTATAGAAAATTGAATTCCAGATTAGAAGAATTTGAAGTGAAAGGCAGAACCGGCTTCATTTTGCGAAAGCTCAGTTGTTTATTCCTGTTTATTATCTGAGTTATGCTCCATAAATGTTATGTCACGGACGGACGGGACCCATCAGTACGTCCCTCTCCTCACTTTATTAATAAACCAGAAGGCTATCTAGTATTGTACATTTCTTGGAACAATCGTTTACATATCCTACTGTGGTGAAGCCGTGACTAGATTGACTTGGCATGAAGTTGCCGTTTTTTCCCGTTGCCCCAAGAAGCACGAAGACGTCAGAAACACCATCCCCAGTAAACGAGGCAAGAAAATCTATTGTTAACCTTCTGATTTCCGTTTGAATGTTCCCACAAAGGCTTAGTTCGTACAAAAGAAGTTTATTTTTCCATTGTCAACAACTATGAATCCACCAATGACTCTTACTCCACTTTTACACTCAGGATCCAGAGGCACTTATTTAAGCGGCTTCAATCAACAGTCGCTGTTTTTACCCGAAAAATGTATTCAACCTTTTAAGCACCCGTGAAATAAAGTCTTTTATTAGTTCCAATGGTGCCGGGAGAACGGCTGCTCTCACAAGACGAATGACTCCGAGAGATCAAACCACATAAAGCCGCTCAATGTGGGGTGAAGGTTTTGCAGGGGAAAAAAAAACCCATTCATGATTAATATATATTTCTGCATCACATTCTCGTGATTCTTCTGAAATAGACACTTTACCGGATCTATTCGGAATCAGGCCGTCCATGTAGACCCACTTAATCTGTAATAAGTATACACTGAACCGCCGTTACTCTCTAAGCTCTGACAGGTGATGTCAGAATAACATTAATTATCTTGTTACAGTGGATTATGTCACTAGCTGGGTTAGATAGTGAGCGAGGGTGAACATTGTGTGCTGGTGGGTGCGGTGTACTGACCTGAGTGACTTTGACAAGTCCAACAATTGAACTCCTCGAATGAAATGTGACTCATTAATAATCTGCAACAGTCCATATTGACGTTCTATGAAGTCATGCAGTCTGTTCTAAGATCAGATCCCATAGTGACTCAATAATGAAGATAAATACAGCTAACCACTTAACTAACTGGTTCAGGAATGGTTTGAGAAATGCGTTCTGACCCAGCAAGTCTGAATCATGGAGGCCCCAACTCACAACTTAGAAGACTTACAAGATCCAGACACCACAGCACACCTTCAGAGGACTTGTGGAGTCCATGCCTCTACAGGTCCGGTTTATTGAGACCTATAAATTAGGCAGGTGGTTGTAATGTTATGGGCTATTGTTTCATTTCTGCCACAGATTATTAAAGTGTTTCACTTCAAGGGCTCTTGGTTAGTAATTATTTATTTTAATCATTTTCATTCTCTCCTCAGGGTCGGTACATTTATGGAAATGAGCCCAACCGGCAAACAGGAGCGTTAAAAACAGCATATGGTCATTTTTGCACTACAACCCGTTTTCTGTCACAGACACTTCCTCCCACCCGTGTGGTTGGTGCCACTCTGACACTGACACATCCAGGAGATTGAGGATGAAATCAACCGTTAGGTGGGTAAACATTGCATGTAAACACCCCTTTTCAAAAGAAAAGTCTCTTTCTGAATGATATTCCATTCCTTTTACAAGGAGGTAGTCCAAGTCCTTTCATGAGAACCTTTCCGATATCCAGTCTCTGCATGTGAACGCGGTTTCTGAAAGTTCTCCGTTTGAGTTGTATCTGTTCACGCCCAGCGCCGTGATGTAAAGTTTTGGCTGGGTTAAATATGGCGACTTCAAAACGGTACCGGTCTACATCGGAGAGTCATTTACTCATCGCAACTTTGAAAGAGTTTAACGTAGTTGGACGGTTAGATGGAGGAAAAGTCACTTCCTGTCCACGCCCTCTTTGTCGTATTCTTTTTCTGGGGGCTTGTTGGCGGTCGACGCCCAGCTCATCGTAGCATTATCGCCACCTAATGAGCTGGAGTGTGGATCATCTGCGTGTGTCAGAAAGCTGTTTCTGATTAGATGAGTCCACGCGTGTAAACACCGGGTCGGAAAAGAACGCGAGTCACGTAAACAGGCGACCGACATTGCGATTCGGAAAGGTTTAGTTGTGATAGGAGAAAAGTTCACGCGTAAACGCACCCATTGAGACGAAAAGTCTGACGCTGTGGCAGTCCAGTCCAAGTAACTGAGCTCAAGTAAGTTGGATCAACTCTAATAAGTTAAGTTGGAACTGCTTCATGTAGCTAAGTTGAATTAACCCTAATAAATTTAGTTGGGCCTTATCCACATAACTATGTTTAACTAAGATGAATCAACTCTAACGTATTAAGTTGAATATAATCCAAACAACTATGTTGGAAGAACTATAATAAATTCAGTTGGAACTAATGTATTAGTTCTGGATTCATTTGGGTTGATTCTAAGTTGAATGAACCCAAATATATTAAGTTGAAACTACTACGCTAGTAAATTGAGTCGGAGCTAATCCAAATGAGTAAGGTGAAACAACACGAATAAATTAAGTGCGGATTAATCCAACTAACTACATTTAATGAACTGTAAATAATTACCTTTGATATAATCAATTTGAAGAAGTGGAATCAATCCTTATGAATTATGTTCAACCAACCCAATTACCTTAAATCCGACCAACATAGTCGGTAAATACTGAAAGAATTGTGACTGAAAAAACTGAATTCCTGAATTCCTGAATTGAACTGAATACTCTGTCATCTTTTGAGGGTTATTTGAAGTTAGTTATTGTAGTTGGTTATATATATCAAGCGATAGCTTGTTCCAAACTCTCAAATATGAGAGATCAAACTTCTCTTTCTTTTATTCATGATGGAAAAGGAAAAAACATGGCTGCATTACCGAGACTTAACCTAGAATGTCCACTTCACTTGGTTCCTGAATATGTTTCAGGGTAAAATAGGCCACGCAGTTTCTGAATGCTTCCACTTAATTTCGGAGCTCAGCCCTTACGGAATTTTTTTTCTTCTTCCTGTACCACAGTGCGTAGCAGCGCAAAACCGCAAGAACTATTTCTTTTACTAAATTTTTTTTTGGTAAAGGGGGGCCGATCCTATTCAGGCCGCAGATCTCGTCGGATTCTAAAATTAGATTTGCGTTCTGTAATATGCATGAGGTGCCGACATGCATCTGGGCGCCGCCTTTGTGAAAGATGCGTGGGATGGGCTGGAACCCGCTGCTGGTGCTCGCCGGAACGCCGCAGTCTGCAGATGCTGTTTGCCTTTGATGTTCATGCAGGAGTCAGGAGTGGCAAGGAAAAATTCCCCTTGCTCCTTTGACTTTTCTTAGACATCACAACTAGAGCAAATACAGCAAAAAAATAGAAAGTTCTCAGAGAGAGCAAAGGTACATCTCAACCTGAGGAAGACTCTACTGTCAACAGAACTCATGTCTCTATTTAGGAAAATTTCATGTAGATGTGATCAAAAATACGAGCTATCGCTAACCTCTAAATCTAACAAGACTCCAACAATCTCCTCTCATTCCCCTTTTCCACCAAAATTAACCTGGTGCTAACGCTAGTGCAAGTGCTTAGTTGGTTCAACTAGCGCGGCAGCTCCTGAGAACCTGTTTGCTATTCCATTGGCAAGGAGCCAAGTCAGAGCCACGCCATTACGTCACCGTAAAACGTCATCGCTTCCTGGCTCTAGACCGGCAAAGAGTTGGTGCTTTTCCGGCACCAGTTTTGAGAGGCTGGAGCTGGTGCTTAGGCAGTCGAAAAAGCAAAGAACTGGTGCTAAGTCGGTCTTTGGCTTCAAACTGCTGTCTCAGCTGTCGTTGTTTTGCGCAGACGCGAAGAGGATGTTTGGAAGAACTTTATGACACTTTCAATTTTCGGTTCAAATTTTCGGTTCAAATTCGTCTTTTGACCCCAAAACAAAACCGACAGTTTCGAGGCAGCAGTTTGACCAGAAGGTGACGCCACTGCTCCGATCATCTTTTATTTAATGTTATTTTTGTTTAATTCACTTCAACACAGTCAAGCAGGTAAGTGATTTGATCGAATCCGGGGAGTTATTCCAAAAAACCCCTCCAGAAGTAACCGATCTCGATATTGAGAAGTTCAGAAAAGTAAAAAAAAAAAAATAATAGCAATAATTCGTTGTGAGGTCATGACATAACTTCATCGAAATGTAACTATTTTTAGGATATGTCAAAACCCACCTTTGGGTAAAATTACATGAAAAAAAAAATCTATTTATTAGTTTTTCTACAATCTTGCTAACAAATTAACAAGCTAAGCTAAGTAAAAGGTAAAAATCCATTGTTTCCATATATACCTTTTACATAAATGCTGATTTTACTGTTTAACAGCCTGCATTTATTATTCAGTCAGAGTGTACCCCTGGTAATTAAATCTTTTAAGTTTTATTTGGAACTATAGCTGCGACTGAAACTTCCCCGCTGTGGGACGAATAAAGGCTTATTTGATCTGACCTTATGCTAATGACATCGTTTCCAGCATTGGGATTAAAAAAAATAAAAAATCCAACAGTGCTGGCTGCTGCCTGCAGTCGCCTAGATGGGGACATAAATGCAGTATTCATTACCTATATTGCTTCATCATTCCATTAATTATGAATAAAGTGAACGGCAGAGAAATGAAAGCGGATCAGAGACGATGAAGGGGAATGAGGAGGAAGAAGGACAGGATGGAAAAAAAGAGGATACCAGTGTGGAAAGTGTGCAGGAAGCGTGAAGGGCAGCTGCCGCTAAATGTGGATATTGATTTAATTAGCACTAAATTATGTTGACACTCTCTCTCTCTCACACACAAACACACACACACACACACACACACACACACACACACACACACACACACAAACACACACACACACAAACAAACAAACTCCCCATCCATGGAAATATTCCGAGCTCAATGGAACGAATCAAGTGGAAGCTGCGGAAGAGTGTGATGTTGCCGTTTAAACCGGGTCTCAGCAAATGTGTTGAGGAAGTATATCAACCCCTCAGGTCACATGTTATGGGTTCCATGAAGTTAGTTTCACACAGGGAGGGAAACAGATCCCACATGAGTAGAGCGGGAGATTATTAATGGCGCTATTTCAGGCCGAAAAATACTTTTTTGTTTTGTTATTCATATACTGGCAGCTTGATATAGTGTTTTGAAAAAGTATTGGACCCTTTCAACTCAATTTATCATAAAAAAAAGGCAAGATTCAGTAAATAAAAAAAATGTAAAAATGATCACCAGTGAACAAATATTCACTCCCTCTAAACTTAATATCTAGTTGTTCAGCAGCAACAACAGCAATCGATCCCTTCTGAGAACTGGGGTTCAGTCTCTGTGGATTGGTTTTTGCTTTTGGTTCAGCCACACTGGAGAGTTTGTGAGCATTTCACAGACTGATGACCTGACATTCCCTTTCAAGATTCTCTGTCAAAGAGTAGAATTCCTGTTTCCCTCAGCTGTGGTGTGTCGTCCTGGTTCCTGAAGCGCCGTCGCATCTCCACAACATCAAACTGCCGTTTGATTGTAGGTCTAATGTTCATTTAGTGGAATTCCGTGTTTGGTTTTCCCCAGATGGAACGGAAACAGTTCAACTTTCCACTCATCGGTCCGTGGAAATTTCTCCAAAAAGCTCTGAGGGTCATCGAGGTGTGTTGTGTTTGCCCTGTATCTTTGGAAAAGTGGAGTCATGAACTTTGACCCCTGTTGAGGTCTACAGTTGTTTTTGACTTTTGTTGATTAATGCGAATAGTGCGAAAAAGACCGAATAGCGTTTTGGCTGCCACTACCATCAGTAGGAAGAAGAAATGCGACATTTTTGTGAGAGATATGTATGCAAACGTTAACGTTAATTAACCTTAACCTTAACGTTAAGGTTAATGTCTTACTGTGTAAGGGAAACCATCATTTAAAAAATAGATAAGACAAATTTGTGGACAAGTTGAATATTGAATGATGATGATGGATTTGGCTGGAAATTCAAGCGATCGCCCAAACTTTAAGCATCTTCACCAAATCGCATGTTGATCCAATATTAAAAGACCTTTAAAAGCTTTATTCAGAAAATGCTCTAAGATATAAAAAAAATCATTAAAGTCTGGCCTCCAAATTTTGGTTTTTAGTTTCATTTAAGCAGGACAGCCTCATGGTGACATTCAATGAAAGGAAAGGTTCACAAAAGTCAGACTATTCATATTTTACAAAGTGTTAGTCCAAACAATTGGTTCTCTAAATATTTAATTTCATTTTCTTTTGGATGAAAAGACGGAAAGTTTCACTCCTTTGCATCAAACAGAAAAAAGTTGAGGCCGCCTCCTTTTGGAGTTTTTCTTAACTGGGAGGGGTTATATATATATATATATGTATATATATATATATATATACCTTATACCTATACCTATATATCTATTTGTTTTAGAAGTGATAACTTCTGATCTGGTCTGGGAACATCAGGATTTTCCAGGTGGAGCTGGAGAGCAATCCTGCGAACTTCTGGAAAAGCCTTCCGCCATTGTGTCCTGACCCCAGATAACAGAAAAAATAAATAATACACGGTTGGGTAGAAGTAGTGAAGGATTTGACATCTCTCGGGATGGGTTATAATTAGGACTAGATTATTTCCAGGGTTGCATAAATCAGATTTTTTTGATGTACATATGTTGTAATTGGATTCCCGTCATTGGCTAGAAGAACGCCGACCATAACTCCCTTTTGACGCGACAGAATAATTCATCAAAAGTCTGGGATTACTCTGCAAACAAGCCCGAAACTGAATGACGCCAAAGAAAAGAAAAATCCCTCTAGGTAGGTCAAACTCAGATTATTTTCTTCACCTCCAGGCAATGACGATTTAAATTAAAGAAAACATTCAGGTCAGGTGGGAATCCTGATTATTTTCCTCTTGTTCTTGAGAACTGGAGACTTTAGAGAAAATCAAAAGTTTGCAGTCTTGTTCCTTGTCCTTAGGGAAGTGTGAGCCTTCCCTCTGATGAATGCAATGTGTCCTGGATGACAACCTGCCTTCCACATAATCCATTCTCAATACGTTCCAGTTTCCACAAAAGGGAGAGAAGGCTTATACGTTTCAGAGCCTGGAGGTAAATCCGAAGAGAATTCAATTCTTGCATGGTTCCAAAACTTTCCACATGTACTGAGAATATGTGCCAGAGAGATACGAGACCTGAAAACGTCCGGTCAAGGTATAAATAATCATCCACGAAAATACCAGACTTTAATACTGTACATTTCTGTATTTTCCAATTATTCCTGCAATCAGGCTGCAGAACATCTAGTTGGTTTGATCCCAGCGGTGTTCTCAGGATCTGTCAGGAGATTGATCGACAGCATGGCCTCTATGTTTGACTGACAGTATTGATATGTTGTATATATATATTTCTCCAAGGACGTTAACTTTAAACATTCTATAAAAGTTTATAAATTCATGGCAAAAGATCTTTTATTTAACTTTTTTAGCATCAGACTAACGGACATGACCTCATATCTGAAAATGAGTTCACTCGTAGATGGACGGTAGCTAGGTGGTCAGTGGTGAGGTGGTTGGAGAGGTAGGTAAGTGAGGAGGTGGGTGGAGAGGTAGGTGGGTTGGTGGAGAGGCGGATAAATAGGTTGATAGGTCTTTTGGTCGGTAAGTAGGCAGGTAGGTTGTTTGGGTAGGCGGGCGGACAGGTTGGTAGGTGATCCGTGCAAAGATAGGTGGAGCGTTCGATAGGTTGGTTGGTAGGGATGAAGGGTTGAGAAGTAGGTGGGTAATCAGATTGGTACGTAAGTAGTTAAGTAGGTAGTAAGGTTGGTAGGTGATCCTAGAAAGATAGGTGGAGAGCTTGGTAGGTACCTAACTGTAAGTACAGTAGTTAGGTAGGTAGCTTGGTAAGTAGGTAGTTTGTTTGGTAAGTAGATGGGGAGGTGGGTGGAGAAGAAGGTAGGTAGGTGGTTGGTCGGGAGATACTTGAAGAGGCATGTGTTGTAGGTATCAACACAACCAACAACAGCATGTGACGATGAAGTGTGCAAAAGTGTCATAGAATTATTTTCTGCTGCTTCTCAGAAGTAACTGAAAGACATCCCATATTTGAGTCAGTTCGGAGGTCAAATCCACCTTTCGGCGTTTAACCTTTCGTGTGGAGGTTTCATGTTCCTCAGATGTTTCGGTTCCCTCTGGGGTTCTAGTCTGTGATTCTAGATCGCCCATAGCTGTGAAGAGAGAGTGAATGGTTGTTTGCGTGTTGTCAGCCGGGATAAGATCCAGCCCCCGTAAAACCATGATAGGATAAGAATAAATCAAGAATGATGGAATGAACAAACGTCTTTGGACAGGTTTTCCAAAATAGGGCGGTTGTCTGCATCCACCGGTTTACCATTGATAGTAAGTCACATTTATCCCCTCTCTCTCTCAATAACAACTCATGTGATTGGAATACGTCGGCCATCATTGGGGTTCAGAGTGTATATTTATTTAAAAAACATTTTAGGCTAGTTTTTGGACACACTTTTTTTTAGACCAACCCACATTCTGTTTTTTCAACCGAACGCTTCAAATCCAAAGGTCGGCCACCTTGAATTTGAAAAGCGTTCACATTATCTGCTCTTCTTTCTTTTCTTTTTTTTTTAAACGACGTTGTTTCTCTGCCGAATAAAGAGCTCCGTCTAGACTTGCTCTTTTTCGGAAAGTGCTTTGAGGGTAGCTTTTGTTATGAGTTGGCGTCACAGCAATAAAAATGGACTTGACCTCAGCCCGTTCTCAGAGTGGCGGGGAAAAACAGCCTCGCAGCCTCCGCAATAGTCAATCATTATCATTTCCGTCTTTCTTACCCATAATAGGGAAAGATGTTTAAAGGCATTATGCGCTAGCTCAGAGGTCACTTGGGCGGCGAGCACACTAGCGAATAGTTGATGAGATTGGATGAATCTCTTCAATCTTTTATGTTACTTGCTTTCCAAAGCGACGTATCCTCAAGTTCGTGCAAAGAACTGTAGCCAATTTGTGACTCTCACATTCAGGAGGGAAACATTTCAGCTATTAGGACCGGATTTTCGCTGGTTCACAGACTGAACAGGAAAGCTTTTTGTAGGTGTTTAAAACACGTCTGATTCTGCTTTCAGAGGTATTGCTGTGAGCGGCGTTGTGACCTCAGTGGCTCCCTAGGCGATTTATTAATTCCTGGCACATTCCTTGGTTTGAGAATTAAGAATTCAAGGTGACCTCTGTGTCAAAACAAAGGTTCATTTTCCTCCCTTTGATTTCTATTATTTTTGCGGACAGAATGTGAAGATAAAGTTTCTTCATACATCTGTATCTAAAATTATGTACGAACTGGGAAATGGAGCAAGAGCAAAGTTTTGGTCAGGAAGACTATCCACCATTTTTGAAATTTCTTATTCTACTCTGTAATTCACACTTTTCATGCTCAGTGTTAATTACCGGCTTGAAGGTCAGGGATGTTAATTGATATCAGCAGTTCTCATCTGCTGGCCACGTCTATCTAATTGCCCAGTTCCACACCTTCGTCATAATCAACCATAGTCCTCACTGATCCATCATGATCAGAGCGCGATCCCGTGAAGGGGTCCCAACGCATCATCCATCCTTCACCTGCTGAGTTGAATCCCCCAGGCAGAATGCACGTACCCCACCAAATGACATATTCATTGGTTTCACAGCTGGGGTCTTCACATTTACCCCTCTTTGACAACCAGGTTGCTTTTTCTTGTGCTAAATACAGTATGAGCTTCCATGTGGCAAAGTTTATTTGGACAGTTTTGCTAAGACCCCGAGGGAACTTTGTCAATGTTCCCAGGAAGCGGTTTGGTCTAGGTAGGGTGGGCGCTGTAAAGCTCACAGCCACCTTCATCCCCTAACCTTTTTATGGTCTTGGGGGCTTCTTCTTCATTACTTTTTTTACAGGTGAAGCATTTATTCATAATATTTCTGCTGCTTCTTCTACAACCTAAAAATACCGAAAGTCCTCCTTAGAGCGCCTGTTCAGTTTGGCTGTTCTAGGCTACATTACAAACATGGCAGCGCAACATGATAGCCTCCATAAAAGAGCTCATTCCAAGCTAACACCAATAACACTCCTCACCCACCAGTGCATCCACGGAAATTCTCCACTCCACCTCAAGGAACTCCTCACCCGGCAAACATCGAGCCCAATCATCCGCTCTCAAAATCGCGACCTCCTCCTTCCCCCCAGAACCAAGCCTCGGACCATGGAGGACCGCGCCTTCTGCTCTGCTGCCCCTCGTCTGCGGAACTCACTTCCAGACCACCTCAGGGCTCCACAGACAGTTGAAGCATTCAAAAATGGCTTGAAGACATTGCTCTCTCAGAAAACTTTTAATAATGTTGAATTTTAACTGTTTTCATATTTATTCTATTTTATTTTATGACCCTGCTTTTAATCTGTAGCACATGGGGATTTGTAACAAATGAATCGTGCGTTTTAAATAACATTTATCATTATTATTCGTATTAACACACAGCAAAAACTCAAAATCTTACCAAGACGAATTGTCTATTTTCTAGTCAAAATATCTTATTATACTTGAATTAAGACACAATCACTGAACAAGTAACATTTCACTGAGATATAGGGACATGTTTTTAGGCACTTTAACATCTTGTCAGGTCAAAAAGCCATTAAAATTTCTCAAAAGATAAAATGTAGTATTTCCAGCCAGCTTAAAGAGGAATTTCGTAATGCAATAAAAAAAAAGTCGTAATGGTATTAAATCCAGAATAGTGTCACTACAAAATAGGCAGAAAATATATAAGTCCCCACAGGAGAAATTTATAAGGTGGTCAAGGAGATGGCATTAAATAAAATAAAAAAAAAGGAAAAATAATGCCAAACTGCACAAATTCCAATAAAAACAAAACAAAGAAGATTGACGACACCAGCTTGCAAATATGAGGGGAAAAAATATAAAATGTTCAGTATCACCGCTTGATTCTGAGACGGAAAAACCTCCTCATGTTATGGAAAGATAGTTAAAAAGATTCAATTTACCAGCTCTTTAAAAGACGTCTTATTTTAAGAAATCTTATCGAGCAAATTTTCACTTGTTCTGTTGGCAGATTTTCATTTTTACTTCTAACAAGCTTCAAAAACCTTGTATTCATTAGTTTTTTTTTACTTATTTTGGGAAGAGGACTTTTTTCCAGTGAACAAATCATTCTTATTTTCAACTGATTATACACAAACACAAAAAAAGACATTGTTATAGATATCGTTTAGTCTTTCAGTTGAGAGATTTTTCATCTCAATAAAGGAACGTTTGATTCAACAGCATTAAGTAATATTTTTTTCACCTTTCACTGCCTGTTTGTTTTGCAGTGTATTTGACCTATAGGCTTTAGGTGATGTTGATTTCTGAGGTGCATTGACCCTTACGCATCTGAAATCTCCTCTTGAGGTGTTCAGCTGCTGCTCGCTGATGCAGCTTGGATACCTCAAGAGAGCTTTTCCCTGCTCTACATGGTTTTGATCAGATAACGCATCGCATTACGTGGTGTAATTTCCGTCTGAACATCGTCCTGATTGACCGCTTACCCACGAAAAACCGCCCCGGATAATATCAATCATGTTCAATGTTGGGTAAGAATCAGGATATGAAGACGGGGTCAGGAGCATATGGCCCCAATTAAATGAAACCCCGTGGTGGCCGTGCTCATGTGCTCATTCTGGATATATCCATTAGTCTCAGCGCTTCTTCAGTCTGGAGGACTCTGGGGCCTTTCCACAGCCTCGGAACCGGGCAGATCTGCATGTTTTACTGGCTTGAGCTCCAGTGTTCTTCCTGTTCTAACAGATCTCCATCCATCAGGAAGGATTATCCAGTAGGGGGTACCGAACAACAACAACAACACGGGGAAGGAGGATTAAGAGTTTATTTTGATCAAAGCAGAGTTGGCGATTGGTGAAAAAGTGAAATGACTATCTTGGTACTGAATTTCATTTCATCATTTCATCTTTGAATGAGGTGTCTTTTAAAAAGTCTGATTGCCCAATAAGGGTAATTTCAAATAGATTTACTTGTTTGGATCTCAATTAGTCACAACAAATGTAGTAATTACTCTTCCTGGGTTTCTGGGTTAATACAAAAATAGCTAAAACTAGGCCTACGCTGTTCTGCCCGACCGCAAGGGTATAAGCCCCCAATCCTCTGCGTCGTACAAGCAATCCCCCCTGATTGAACCCCTCAAATCGAACATGAAGTTATGGCCAAGAAAAGGTGTTTTTCATTAAAAAAAAAACACTCCTCTATTGGCTAAAATGTGATATATAGAAGATGGATCTCCTCAGGTCGATTCATTTGCACCAAAATTGGGCTAAAATCGTAACAAGGGTGGCCCGAAATGTTCCAAAATGTTTTGGAGATAAAAGCTCCCCCTAAGATTAGAAATATGCATCCGACATTTCCCCGAAATCAATCCAGTTCTTCCTCGCACTGCCGTGGTCTATGGGTGTCCAATATTTTAAAATGATCTATGAAATGTATATTTGTTAATTGTACGATATCTGGTGGTAAACCATAGCCAGCCTGCTTTTCGAGTTAGAACCCTGGGGGCAATTTGCAAGTCTTTGACCCGTTGAATAGTGTGGTTCAGGATGAATCCATGTGATTATGGGATGTGTTCTGGCTCTGCAGATTTGACATCAACAGAAAAAAAAAAGAGATTTAGACACACGGGGGCCACAAGTCTGCAGCCTCCCTGCGTAGCTGGTGTGTAAATATTGTACGATCCTGGTGGTCATGATTAGCATCTCGGCGCTAATTAACTGGGCCGAGTGACGGCGGGAGTTGTGGCGTTACATAAACATTAGACTGCGGAAGGATCTTAACATGATTAAGTTTCAGCACCAACTCTATGTTTTCAGAGTGTGTCCTTGATGAGGAGAGATATTTGATCCAATCAGCCAATTTGACGATCCAAGGCCAGTAAAGAATTTTGTAGATTGTATGAAGTGGATGTAACACAAAAATTTCATAAAATCAGGGCCCAATATCTTCATTCTATAAGATATAATAGCATATAAATAATAAAGAACCCTGACATACCTACTTACTAAACTTACCTACCTGTCTACTAGCATACATGACCGCCTTACCTACTAACCTAAGCACCTACCTACGTTCCCAAGAGACCTGACTACCTACCTACATACGCACATTACCTAACCTACCCACCGTCCTATTCAGCATATTGTACATACTAACTTTGATGACCTATGACCTTACCTAGGTGGTAACCGCCATATCTACCTCTACCAACCTTCCTTAACTACCCCACTCCTGACATACCTACCAGCCTGACTACCAAACTCCCAACCCGACATCCTTTCCTAACCAATTACCCACCATCCACCTCACCTACCCACCTTCTAACCTCCTGAACTATCTACCTTCCTAACAACCTCCCCACCAACCGCCCTACATTAACTACCAAACCTCTTACCTACTCACCATACCTAACCAAAACTCCACCATATCTACTCTCCCACTAAACACCAAACCTATTTTGCCAACATACCTTACAACCTCCCAATCTACCGATGTCCTCACCCACTTACCAACCTTACCTACAAAAATACCTGACACCACCCCCCCTTATAACCTACATTAAGAACTCCTTCCCTTATCCACCATACATAATCAAAAACCCACTATACCTACACACCCTACACACAAAACTACCTAAGTACACACCATACCTAACTACCTATGTACTTAATTACCAACCCACCATATCTTTCTACCCACCTAACTACCTACCTTTACAGGCAGAACTACCTACCCAGCATTCATACCTTTCCGTTATTCCTACCTACCTAGCATAGCTAACTACCTACGTACTTATGCATCGGTTATTGTCCTAAACTCTTATATCCATCTCAACAGAAAAACATATCAAGTACGTTTCTAGCATTGGATAAAAACCCAATACATCTCTCTCTCTCTCTCTCTCTCTCTCTGTTGTTCTTTGACTCATTGTCTCTCTCTGTTTTCTCCCTCTCTCTCTGTCTCTCTCTCTCTCTCTCTCCCTCTCTCTCTGTTTTCTCTCAATACTCTCCGTCTCTCTCTGCTCCTTCTTAAGATTCTTAGCAGGCACTCGTGAGACATCTGGAAATGAAGAGACACTAAACAAACAGATTGTTAATGTCCTTCCTTTGGGCACAGGCGGCACCGGGGTTGCGGCCCAATTTTGCTTTGGAGACAAAAAAAAAGAAAAGAAAAGAAATCCTCCCACTTTATTATCATCTTTCTCCGACCACTCTCTATCTGTCTCTGTCTCGTCTCTCTATTCTTGGCTTCCTCTTTTCCATTTTGACATACCCTCCACTTACTCTCCCCATCTCCTCTCGCTGTGTCTCTCTCGCCGCCGCACTAAACTGAAAAGTCAGCTAAAAATAAACACCTCGTAAATTAATAATGTATTGAATATGAAGCGGCTTGGAGCGATGAGTCAACTTGTGCTGGAGGATTTTTAACGCAATAAAGGAAGTTGCTGGTTGAGGGATGGATGATTAGGCAAGATTTGTTTTGCTCAAGTTTCCTTTCATCGGTAATAGCGGAAGCTAACAGGGTTCCACAATAAAACAGATTCATAAAATACTCTATTTAAACTAGAAGGAACTCAGTGTGGTATAAACATACTGAATAGCATCATTTCTATTAAATCTCTTAGAATATTTTGCTCTTCACACTCTACTCTGAAGAGCATAAATGAGAAAATACCGTCTATATTTGCCCAATTATTTATTGATTTGCTTATAAATAATGATCAGATTTTGCTCATTATACATTTACAAAATGATTTTTGATTGCTTTATATTTTTTACCAGGCTAAAAGGATTCCTTTGACAATGAAGGCTGTCTCTGTATTTTCCAACAAGAGCTTCTGTGAGGATTTTAAAATACAGGGAATTCATTGGTAAGAGAGCCAGTACCTGGTTTTAATGTTGTGGCTGATGGGTATACCCACCTGTTAAATACATTCAGAACCTCTGATTGTGATTTAAACCATGGATCTTATCATCTAGTTTTCATTTACCATCCATCAGAAGGAGGCCCAGGAATTGTGACAGGGTGCCGTTTGGTGACACCCGTCTGGTTTCTCCCAAACCTTCAGAGGACTTTCAAAGGAGAAGAAACCCTAAACAAAATTCTATAGTACAGTTTTTAAAACAATCGTAAAAGGTCTTAAAAAAGTGACTTAACACACCTTAACAACCACTGATCACAATTACGTAAACATGCCATAACATTATAACCACTGACATGGTAAGTGGATAAAAATTATTTTCTCGTGTCTCAAGGGCGGCATGGATTCGGCAACCGAAGGTTCATAGATGCCTTTGGAACGTGATGGTTACTCGCAGAAGTTACCGGTTCTGATAGAAGGGTGTCAGAACCCATAGTGCTGTTTCACGGTTTTCATTGCAAGAAGTTCTGCCTTTTGATATTTCAATTTCTCCATGGAAAGAAAGAAATTTTATGCTGTTTCTATAAAAAAAAAAAAAAAAGTCCACTTCAACTCCTGTCTTATGTCCAGAACCGGCTACAATGGGAACGTCAGGGTAAGGACTGGACAAGAGAACAATGGTAGAAGGTGACCCTGTAGGATGAATCCCATCTTCTTTCACATCCTGTGGATGGCCTGGTGTGTGCGTGTCACTTACCAGAGGTGGCACCAGGATGCACTATGGGAAGAACACAAGTCGGGGGTGGCGGGGTGACGCTTAGGGCAATGTTCTGCTTGAAAACCTTTAGCGCTCTTTACTTTTGACACGTAGCACCTGTGCAAAGTACTTCATGGAAAATGTATTCCCTGATAGCAGTGGCCTCCTCCAGCAGAACAACGCTTCTCTGCCACACTGGGTCAGGAATGCTTTGAGAAACCTAAGAAGATCATATCAATGCCATGAAACATCTCTGGGATGTGATTGACGAACAAGTTCACTCGTGATTAAACTTTCTTTAAAGGGGATGGAGATAATTACGTTTCTTATGAAGGATATTATGGATATAATTGGAACGTTTGCCGCTGCAGAGGTTTCATGTTAACTCACTTAACTTTCATCATTTATATCCACATAGACTTTAGTGTGAGGAAGAAATGGATGGATTCGGGGAAAGGTCAGTTGTATAATTCCGCTACTGGGGGCAGCTTTATCCTCAAAATCACAGTTTTTCAGGTAATCGTTTCTCAACTGTTGGTCCGATTGAGTCCAAATTTGGCGCATATGTTTGATTCGAGAAGCTCTTCTATATATATATATAGATATATATCTATATATATATATAGTATCATGCGTATACTGTATATATTTTACTTGAATAGTTCATATTTCACTCTTATGGGGAGCTCTTTCTATGACAAACGCTAGTTTTTGAAAATAACTTCCTGACTGTTGGAATAATTTAGTCCAAATTGACCTTTTCTTTTTTCTTTTCTTTTTAAAGCTATTGTTCATATTTCACTCATAAGTCAAGTCAAATTCATATAATCAATTTAAAAAACCCAAATGGGTCGACTGAAGCGCTGAACAGATACGGGTGACAAAAATAATAGCATGAAGGAAAAGAGTTAAAGGTCAAATCTATTAATCGGTTTAAAATCAAGCAAGATAAAAGGGGAATTGTTGAATTCAGTCGCCTTGAATTCAAATTAGACCAGTAATAAACAATTATTCATGGTCTGACAGAAACTGTTTACAACCTAATCTGCAACACTCAAACACACACATGCATGCACACACACGCCCACACACTGACAAAATACCCACTTGCAAACAAACAAACACCGAATTCATCATGCAGACAGACTCACCACAGATATCCGAAACTAAATATTTGCCTGCCAACTTGATCTCTCTCTCTCACACACACACACACACACACACACACACACACACACACACACACGCAAACAAACAAACAAACAAACAAGCTCTTAACCAAATTTTGCCTCAGCTACTGTACGGTAGATGTCACGAGTGGACCACTCAGACATGACACACAACATAAATATCACACACACACTCACAAACATCACACATGCCCCCCCCACCAATCTCCAAGTGTGTCACCAGTGGATTTTGGCCCGTTAAATTAAGTCTAACAGCTCAAGCTTTGGGCTGATAGGCCAATTATCATGTGGTAAGTTCCAGATTGTTGAACCCCCCCCAGTTGGATTAGTCGTCCCGTCAATCCCCTTTGGCACTAATCCAGATAAATGTCACACGGAAGTGAGAGAAAACAGAGACAGAAGTCGATGTAGTCCGTCGGTGAGGCATATCATGTACCCTTATCTCCACCGTCTTCTCTTATTCTTACATAATCAGTCTCCGTTTGGACCCGTTACTCGACACGACGCCAGTTTGGAGAAAATTTTAAGGCTCCATTTGTAAAATATTGACAACCAAGAGGCAGAAAAGTATCATTAAAGTCTCGCAGACACACATTTTGGATGTAATTATACAAAGCTGTGGCTGGTGCTAGAAAGTATTATCAGTCTAGTGGGTTAATCTGGGACGTTTTACGCAATCCAATAACCTCCATTTAAAAAACTAACAGAAATAAAATAAGGCAAATAAACGTTTGTCTAAACTTGTGACGGTGAAAATGATCCAAAGTTATCTGAAGATTATCAATCCAATTAGAGAAAACGTGTGAAACAAATATAGTACATGACGTATCCTTACATTCTGAGGGGGAGCCTTGACTATAGTGTTTGAGTGGTTATACTATGGAAAAGGCAACCAACCTTCTGAGTCTTCTAAATAATAGCATGGCTAATGTAAGCTAGCATGGTTTCACAAGCTGAGTATAAATTTTGTTTTGTTGTTGTTTTTTTTAGTTTTTTTTCAATTTCAATAATTGATTAATTATATATATATATTTATTTATATATATAAATATAATTAAATTCCAAAAAATATATCTAAATATATATGAAAATCCTTTTTTTTAAATGTATTTTCTTTATTTAATAATTTTTTTATTTCAATCAGATTTTTATTAAATTTTAGAACAAGTTTTTAATAATTATTATTTTTTATTATTCGAACAAAGAATCCAGGTTCGGCTGAGAGCAAGCTTTTCATAACAGACTGCACTGCCCACAGAAGGATATTTTACATTTATACGTATTCTTCCATCCTTTCATTATTTCATAAATTCTGTGTTCGTGTACGGCTTCCTTTTCACTGCCGACACAAAGCGAGGGCAGACGGAGTCATCGCGGAGAAAAAACGAACGGGAACCCGGGATGATAGAGGTGGACAGGCTGTCGAGACGAGATAATTATATGGGCGAGAAAAGCTACATTATTATAAAATAAACCCCAGTCCAGCCGTCGTTGTTTTATACTATTTTAATTTGAAGATTATCCGCAATCTGCTTTTCACTATATTTACATCACAAACAGTCTGTGTGCTTCATTTATTCTCATGTTATACGTCGTTTTCTGTCTCTAGTGTGTGTTTGTGAAGCTAGAAGAAGAACATAAAATGAATGCGTTGGTACTAATGCCTCAAGAATTCAAAACGCTCCTCACAACCTGACTTGAAGTAATTATTGAGCCGGAGAGGTTATGACCCTGGCACAGCTCCGCCCCCTTTGAAGCTAAATCCCCAAAAGTTACCAAACCGCCTTAATAACTGGGTCCAGCCACCCAGACCGGATCACTACCAGACTTGCTCAATTACATCATCACTTCAGTGGACCCTTTTCAGAAGCAGGGAGTTTCTTTAGTTGCACACAATGCCAAAAATCAACAGAAATTCCAGAAGGTTCTTCAAATATGTTAGTCTGTGGTGGGTTCCAAAGCCGTTTCTAAGTTTCTGGGACTCCACAGATCCAGAGTGAGACGTAATTATCAACAATAGAAATCCCTCCACAGTGATGTCATGGACTGATCTCCGGCTAGCCGAAGAGTTTTGGCTCCTGCTGAAGGTGGAACTGCTACTGATTAAATTCATACTGATTTTTTCACTTCATTAAATAAAATCGGCTTTTAAAAATTTTTTTTTTTTTATCTCCTTTGGTTGCCTTTGTTTGAAGTTGAATTCAATTTCAAGAATCCCGACATAGTCTGGTGTGAGAAAAGGATAGTAGCCATCCTTTTTTTGGAGGCCTGGAATTGAAACTTTGATTAAAAATTGTCTCAATTCCAGTTTTTATCTTCTTAAAAATCCCCAAACATAGATTTAGATGTCTGTTTTAGAAGATTCCGGCATAAACCGCGGCTGGATGCTCTGATTGCCCAGCAGCAGATGGATGGAGGACCTTGTCAGTCGTGGTCAATAGACTGAACTCCATTTCTTACACCTCGTCCTCTTTTAACGCCTTTTTCTTTTCCGACATAATCAGAGCAGAGGAGCAGGATGAACGATGTGCCATTATGTTGTTCTCTCAGAAAACGGTGCGTCCTCTTCCTGCCTTCCAGGAACATAATGTATCCTGTTTACCAATATTGAGAGAACATCTCTCTCCGGTCTTTCATTCCGTCTCACCTCCCGTTTGCTTTGTTCTCTCGGCTCATCCCTTCGCTTTTGTCGGTGAAACACAACGTGCAGAAGAAGCGGTGGAACAAACTTTTACTTGTTTAGCGTTGAAGCGGAATAGTTGTCTCTATGTTTGTCGGATTTCTTTTCTTTTCTTAACTCTAACCTTATTTTCCGGCGTCCAGCTGAATGATGAATTAAAGGTTATTTTGCAAGAAGGCGGACTCTGTCCTTGACTTGGCGGCTGAACACAATGCTGGCGGCAGACTCTGGCTTCATTTTCCCTTTCTTTATATGAATGGATTATTGTTCGGAACACAAAAAGGAAAAATCTGAAAGTGATTTTTCCCACATAATGCAAATAAAAAGTAAATACAAATCTGTGAATGGAGTGTGACGCAAATACTTTGCCTTACCGTCCCAACTTGAAGTTCTTCTGACAGGTTAGCCTATCGGTGTTGAGTCTCCAAAGATCAAAGGACTTCAGTAGGATGTTGTGGCGTAGGCAGCAAGTGAACTTCTTGAGGTTAATGTGATGAAAATACTAAAAATGGACAGGCGTTACTGTGGGACTGATTAAGACAAGGATCAAAGTGATGACAGATGAGCGGGTCAGAACCTCTATTGAACTCTAGGTCCAGAGACATATGTGCCTAAGTCTCATCGATATGCATTGGGAGTCAAAGTTGAGCCTGTGTTGACCTCTCGCAAAAAGGGGGCAATATTAAGTAGGTGGTTTTAATGTTATGGCTAATCCGTATATATATGTGAGATCCGTATATCCAGATAAGAAGTATTGATGGTGTGTAACTTTCACGTCAACCATCTGCTATCAGTTGTATATTTGTGATATTCTCAACGTTAAACTGAAAATACCTTGGGTAGCAGCTGCAAAGCAAATCAAGCGCTCCTAAACTACTAAACCGTATTATTCTACGGATAAAGCACAAATTGTAAGCGTCAGTATCAATTTGATCTTGTAGATGTCAGATGGGATCAACATTCAGATACGATTCATTGCGCAACCCCAGATTTCCCTTCAGATCAAAAATACATAAATAAATAATGAGAAATGAAAACTGATTAAAAAATATCCGATCATCAGACATCGTCACATTAAATGTGTAATGTTGACTCAATGTAAAGAAATTATTGTATTTAACCCATATGTTGTAACTCAACACATCCGTATCCTAAATATATATATATATATATATATATATATATATATATATATAGATATACATATATATATACACAGTCAAGGGTCATTATTTTCAATGTTTTTCTAGTTTCTCCAATGTTTTTAATGTTTACTTTTTAGATCCTATTACCGTTGATATAAAATAAATTAAAAAAAAGAAGCATAAATAATCTATTATGAGATTTATATTTTGTAAAATTGTCCGGCAGACAAACAAAACTAAACTGTTGCTTTAATTTAACAAATATTTTAGAATTTTTTTTTTCCATTACATAATTCTGCTATTCCTGCTTATAATGCAGTTATTACACACAGCAGCATTCTTCTATCACTATGTCAATAAGAAGTGATGAAGCTTAAAAATGGAATATCTGATAATTCAATATTCATTCTAATAATTAAAGTGATTTATTATCTCCACTTTATCGATGTATAAATTCCAGCTGTTAGTCTGCACCGCTGCTACATGTTGTTTTTCTGTAACCGTCTGTTTTAACGACCTTCCTCTTCCCGCTGCTTCAGAATCTGACTCCATAAATTTGAGGGAATTAATTGTATCTTGGGGGCAAAATGTAATTCATGCACTCACTCGGAGAAATCTACCTCAGGTGAAGTCATTGATATTAAAGCTGGGATTTTAACGGCCTAATTAGGAATTAATAATTAAGTGAAGTCAAATTAATTCATTAATATCGCTGGAACGGCGGCTGATCATCAGGAGTTAAGTTAAAAAAACTGTTTAAAGGTTCTGGACTTTAAGTTAAATAGTGAAAATATTTTTATTTTTTGCTGTAAAAGGTTTTTATTTCAGATTTAGATTTTTTTTTTATATCCCCGAAAAAGGAATCGTCAGCGTAGAAGCAGATTAGGTGTCTTAACACAGACATTATTTCAAGGATAAGGTTCATATTTTATACCAACGTAGATCTTAGTGGGAGGAAGAACAGGATTGATTTGGGAAAAAAAAAATTATATATTTCTGATACTAAGGGGGATCTTTATCTCCAAAAGTTTTTGGGCTATAATTTTTCTGAACAGTTGGTCTGATTTAGTTAAAATTTGGTGCATATGTATCGAGCCGAGATTAACTCCGATAAATATCTTGTTTTTAACTCTAATAGTTAATATTGTACTCACTACAAAAAAAAGTTTTTCTAAATTTAACTAAACATGAACATAAACCAAACATAAGCATAACTTCACTTTCAATTTGAGGAGTTCAATCAGGGGGGATCGCCTGCACAATGCAGTGGATTGGGGTCCTTTTTGGGATATGGACCAGCGTAGCGCTAGTTTGATGTTTTTCGGTAGCTTAAGCCAAGTTAATACCACTCTGACTGAAGAGCTGACGTTTAAGCTGGAGGTCACGTTTAAGTATCGGGCCGCTGCTTCTAGGCTCTGTCGATGCTGGAAAACCCGATTCCTCATCCCGAAGTGTGAAAAACCAATGAAGACGGAAGTAACAGAGCGTCAGAGACCAGCAGTCAGAATCGCTTTAGCGCAATCGTACAGCTGTCATGATTAAATCTGTCCTCATATGAAAAAAACACTTATAATAATAATAATAATACATTTAATTTATAACGCACTTTACATTTGGATCAAATCTCAAGGTGCTACAAAGTAAAAGCAGATAAAAGCATCAACAAAAAATATAATAATAACTATATAAAAACATGACAAAAAGCAGCAATGTTAATTAAAGTTATAGTTTCTGCTTAAAAGGAAAGTTTTAAGTCCTTTTTTAAATGTGTGTCGTCTGTGGAGCCCTCAGATGGTCAGGGAGGGCATTCCACAGACGAGGGGCAGCAGAACAGAAGGCCCGATCACCCATGGTGCCGAGCTTAGTCCGGGGAAGGAGGAGGCAAAACCCTATTAGACCAACTTCATCAGTTAGAATGATAATCAGAACCAAAGGAGGATAATTCTGCATGTGATATAACGACATAGATCTTCCAAAATTATTCCGCTGTATTAATTTCAGTTTCTACTAAGTTTGAGGTTTTGCACATGCGACAAGTTGTTACGGAAAGAAATATATATATTTTTTTAAAGTTGGACACCACTCTGAGAGCAGCAGCGTCAAAACTCCGGAAATAAGAGTTACTTATCAATAATGCAATTGCAAACATAAGTTTAAAGGGTTGCTGACTCAGCGCTAAAAGTTGATCCGCGGGAGCGTCTCGTCTTCCGGAGTCTGGTCGGACCGGTCACGCCGTACGGCCCGTTTTACAGCGGCCAGCAATCACTTATCCACTTTGCTTCAGTCGGCTGAGAAAAAAAACATTAACGGTTCGGGCGGCTGCATCCTCTACCTCAAAGGAGCAGATGACAGGATGATGAAGGGGCTTATCCCGCGTGTTTTTGCTTGACATCCTCCCAGGTCACAGGAGATACCTGGTGTCGGTAAAAGGAACCGTGAGTACTGAGAAATCCTGCATTTCAGCGTCGACCCGCTGGACTGACATATTAAACCGACACATGAAGAAAAAAAAAAATGGACACTTTCTGTCGTTTGGGAGAATGATCGTTGAAAAATGTAAAGAAATCTACTTCAGGGGGAGTTATTGATATTAAAGCTCTGATTTGAAACACTCAAATTAGAAATGAATAACGAAGTGAATCAAAATTGATTCATTATTATCGATGGAATACCGTATGATCGTCAGGAGTTCGTAAAAATTGTTTAAAAGTTCTGGACTTTAAGTAAAATAGTGAAAATATTTTTATTCTAAAGTTTAATTTCAGATTTTTCTTTTGGTAAATTTTTATATATAATTTTGTACCAATATAGCTTTTAGTCTGAGGAAGAACAGGGTTGATTTTGTGAAAGGTCAATTGTATATTTCTGACATTAGGGCAAACTTTATCTCCAAAAGTTTTTGGGCGAGAATTTAAACAACCGTTGGTCAGATTTAGATCAAATTTGGTTCATATGGATCGACTCGAGGAGGTCTATCTTAATAAGCTTGTATTTTACTCTAATATTTACCTATTTTACTCACTAGGGGCTACTTTCTTTTATAAAAAAACCCACTGTTTTTTGGACATGACTACCGGTTCAAGGCACTGGCTTGGCCTCCAAATTCTACAGATCTCAATCCAGTCCGGCATCGGCGGAATATTTTCAGACAACAAAGTCCAATTCATGGACACTGCATCTCACTGCTACTCCTAAAGTTCTGGTGCCGGATACCACAGGACTCCTTCAGAGGTTTTGTTGAGCCCACGCCTCGATGGTTCCGAGCTCCTCTGATGAGAAAAGGTGAACCTAAAGACTATCAAGGCTGACTGGTGAATAAAAACCCGTACGCACTGCTAGGTCCATCTTTCTCTTTGATATTTATTGACATGTCCTGTTCAAAATAACCCTAACGGATAACAAATGGTTCGGCGGAGTAGAAGAGAGCAGAGGAGAGGAGAGCAACGAATGAGAAAATGGAGATGAATGAGGGGAGAGGGTAGAGGGAAAAAGAAAGAAATTGACCGCACAAAGACTGAAAGGGCAGTTAGTCAACCGTAAATCTATTCAAACTCACTCCAGTAGCCGTGCCTTCGTCGGTCGGCGACATCAAACCAAACATATTTACCCACAATGCTCCAAGTGCTGTGTTTACAGGGGAATTCTGGGAATTTGGTGTCGCGGAGGCTCACGCCGACACACAGGTAGAAAATGATATTCAAGGAAAACCAGAGAGCTGTCGTTTTTCCCCAGTAGGTTCGCCGTTGTTAGCCATGAGGGGACTACGAGAGCAGCAGATGGGACAAGGTGGAAGATGGGACCGCACCAAGGTTGGGCTCAGAGCCCCTTCTTGTTGACGTTGGCGATGGACATGCTAAAGGATGAGATCAGGCTGGAGTCTCCGTGAACAATCGGATGACATTGCGACCTTTAGCGGAATCTGAGATCAGGTGGAAGGAAAACATGGAGAGGTGGAGGAAGGTGCCGGAGAGGAATGAAGGTCAGTCGCAGCAAAACGGAATACACTCACAAGTGAAAAAGGTAACACAAACGACATTCTAGCGCAAGCTCAGTAATCATTAAGTTATTAATTAACAAATTTTGGCCTTGCCAACAAACTAAATGCTAATATTTTTGGCTGATTGGCCTTCAACTCATGGTAATTTTGTTGTTCGTTTGTTGACATACTTGTTACACTTAAAAACTCCAAAATAAATTGTGGAAGAATGTGATTTCACCAAAAAGACTAAATATGTATTCATACTATTCCCCTGAGTAACAGTTTAACTCAATTATAAAATCAAGAATAAGCACAAAAAAGCAGAAAATCTACTTTTGATTATTGTAATTCCAAACAAATGTTGAATTTGCCTTGTTTAAATATGTGAATACAGCCAACTGATATTTCATGAGGAGGTGAGAGTGTTTAGTCTTCTTCTTCTTCTTCTTCTTTTTCTTCTTCTTCTTCTCAGAAGTGGGCTTACTTCAAGATCATTTCCTGCTCCAAAAGATAAGCAGCGGTTGCTCCCCTCTTTATTCCGTCTGATTGTATTAGAAAATCTCAAATCAAGTGAGCTTTTCACGTTCTTGCCCCCGTCTGATCAATCCATGTGTCTGCAAGAAAAACATCTGTTAATGGGATCGGAGAGTCTAAGTTCTTTATATCAATCATACTTTAATTTCCCCCGCAGACTTTTCAAACGGCGGGTTTGTTTTTTATGCAGTTCATGTCTGAGCTCTGATTCACTTCTTCCAAGATGTCCAGCCTCGACTGAATGAATAACCCTTTACAAATGAAACATACGCTATAATATATAGTGTGTTTTTACTAAACACTAATCCATTTGGAGGCACAAAACTAGACCTAAGCTGTCGTCCCCGAAAAGTCCCCAATCCCCTGCATTGTACAAGCATCCCCCTGATGGAAGTCCACAATTTAAAAGTTAAGTCCGCGGCATTTTATGTAGAAAAAAAAAAAATCCACAAAGTGAGAAAAATATGAACTTTTAAAGTGAAATTATATTCACAAATTTGGACTAAATTATGACCCGCTAACCTTTGGAGGTAGAGCTCCCCCCTGGTTTCAGAAATATACAATTGATCTTCCTCAAAATCAATCCAGTTATTCCTCGCATTAAAGTTTATGACAGTGGAGAATTTGAAAATTATATATGAAATAATTTTTGAGTTATCGCACGAACGATCTGCGCCGGACGATTCCTTAATATCCATGAATTGGGCGAGAGGTGGAGCCCAATTTGGAAAAGTCGCCATTTCAACACATATAAATAAACACCGATTAATTCTCACATTCACTCCTAAAGGCAATTTAGAGCCGGCAATTCATTTTTAATGCATTTTTTTTGCAGATGTTTTGGAGGAAGTTTCTGTACTTACTGAACCAACGCAAATATACAAGGTGAACATTGAAACTTCAAGCAACCTTTGCTCTTGCTGCGAAGGTTAGGATTGCTGGGAACTAAGCCAGCGACATCAAAGATGAGTAACTTTTGAAAGTATGACCTGCATAAAAGTAAAAAATACTAGGTAAAATAATATTTGAGTGCATTGATATATCTGTGTTTGAATGTGAGGAAGGCGAAAGAAGAATGAATGGAAAAGTAAGTCCCGCCGGGGATACTTAACAAAAACCAATTATAGAGACCAGTACTCTTGAAAGAATTTTGAGAGGTGGTCCATTTCTGTGAAGGTTCACAAAGTCTTCTCCATATTTCAGATAATTTGTCTCACTGTGGATCTGTGGTGCCCCAGAACCTTAGGAACATCTTTGGAACACTTCCAAGACGGATCTCAATCATCTCCTTCCTCATCAGTTCTGGAATACCTGTTGATTTTGGCATCTGGGAAGTCTTTCGGGACTTGTTGGACCGCCTGACAATAGGGAATTCTAATAATCCGGCGTTTGAAAATTACAAATGAATGGACAGAATCTTTTGCATCATTTTGAGATGGAATTTTTGCATCGATCAATCAATTAATCATCTCTGCTCTCATGTCTCGACTGCCTTCACTTCCAGTAAATCCACCAAAATGTAAAACCATAGAACTTCAACGAAACTGCAAGAGATTTTTTAAGGACACAGTTAGCTCGCCTGTCCACAGTTAACCAATTCTGTCCACTCACTAGGTAATGTAGAAGCAATCTCCGAGATTGAACTCCTCAAATTAACTGTGATGTTATGTGCAAAGTATTTTAGAACCGCCTAGTGAGTAAAATATGAACCATTACAGTAAATATCTATTCATATAAGATGTATCTATAGTCCTCCTGCAGCTGATTCATATACGGCAAATTTGAACTAAAGCGTGTCGATGGTTAGGAAGTTTTATCCAAATTTTTATTTTTATTTTTTTCTGTAAAAAGCTCCCCCTAGTGAGTATTTGAGCTATCAGACTAAAGAAATGTCTTAAGAAATGTTAAGAGAGGTCTCCTCGAGCTGATTCATATGCACCACATTTGAACAAAAATCAGACGAACGGTTAGGAAGTTATATCCAAAAAAATCTTTTTTTTAAAACATGTTTTTCGTAAAAAGTTGCCCTGCTGAGTAAAACAAAAACCTTAGAGTGAAACACAAAGCATACAAGATGGAACTCATTGAGTCAATTCATATGCTCTAAATTTGGGCAAAAAGATATCCCAAAATCATTCCAGTTCTTCCTCGCCCCGAGGCCTATGGGGGTTTCAAATTTGAAAACGATACAGTAATAGTTTTTGTGGGTCCACAACGAACAATTCCATAAGTTCCCAGATTGTCCGTGGCTATAATTACCTTTACCTGACTCGTTAGAATAAAATATCCTCAGAAATCAGTAATATAAAAACAAAAAAAATGTTTTATGAGAGGAGGCCCAGTTTCTAGACTTTAAAAGAAAAATAAGGGTATCATATAAGACTTCCAATATTATACCATCAAGCTCATTTTCCTTATTTCTAGCATGTTTTTTCTGAAATGGTACACTCCGATCGGCCCTAAACTCTACATGTGGCAAAACTCATACTCAGCTTCATATATTTTGGTTCTTAATATGAACAAACTTCCCTTCAAAATTCTAGTTATTGCAGCCTGGCTTAGAAAAACAAATCCCCGACCGATTCGTTTTGTCATTTGCGACAATTCATTTAAAAAATAGGTACTTTTTCATGTAATACACCGAACACTCAGCAATACCGTGGCCCGTCGTTTTTAATCCTCTAATCCCTAATGCTTGCTCTCTCGATCACATTCCTGATGCAGCGCTGAGAAATAAAAAAAGAATGAGTAAAGCCCCGGGACCGACTCCCTTAAAAATGGGACAAACATTTTATACACTCCACTCCAAACAACAAAGGCAAACATCACTGTAGTAAAAATGTCGCAGATACTCTCCTGTGCTGGCAAGAGTGTACACACTCACCCGGAGAAAGGTACCTGTACGCCCAGGGAACGCGTTCTAATACCCACGTCGCTACGGGTTCCTGTGTTCTGGAGAGGCTAATCTGCAAATTTCCCTTCGGTAAAGATGTTTACTTGTCTTTTCAGTCAACAAACGGCGTTAGCAAATATTCCCCGAAAGATGATTGTTTGTTTATGAATACGCTCCACTGGTTCTCCTTCACAGTTTGGCTTCAGTTCAGCTGAGCTTTTCCATCAACAGCCAGGCGTAGTGTGGCCAAACATTATAACCACCTGCCCAATATAGTGTAGGGTATTAGGGGAACCTCTAAGTTCAGAAGTGGGGCATGCTGGGAAACCAGCAGATCATTGAGTGGACCTGTCATTCATGTGAGCAGACATAGCTGCTTTACCTCTCCTATAGGACCAAACCTCCGTACCCACAGGCATCAACGATCTTTTGGAGGCCGTGATCCTTTTACTAGAACCAGTTCACCAGTTGTCCTTACTTGGACCATGTTGGTAGGCACTAATCACCGCAGACCGGAAACACCCAATGAGACCTTCAGTTCTGGAGAAGCTCAGCCCGAGTTATCCCGCAATCAAAACCTAATCCTTGTCAATGTCTCTCGGATTCTAGCACTTGACCATTTTTGCAGCCTCCAACATCAATTTCAGGTCGAAATGTTCTCTTGCTGTCTGAAACCCGATATCCGCCCGCTGACAGGTGCCGTGGTTATGAGATAATCAATGTTATTCACTCTATCGAGCGGACACATAGAGAATATAGAGCGCCGAGAGAGAGAGCCAACATCTAGGGTTTGATTGAATATACTGTGACATAAATCCAAAAGCATCGTCAAAGTGAAGTGGTCAGATATCAGGGGGGTGATTTGCCGGACTGATTATTTCCCCCCCTCTTTACTAGATCTCAGAGTAGAGCTGCTGCTCCTTTGAGACAAAGGGAAGCCAGTTGAGGCATTTGAATTAACTGGACGCCTCCCTCTGGAAGTTTTTCAGGCAGGTCCAACTGGGAGGAGAGCTTGAGGCAGACCCAGAACTCATGGAGGGACTATATATCTTATCAGGCTTTGGAAATGTCTCAGCATCCCCCAGGATAAGCTGGAGAGTGTTAAAAAGTCAGTTGTTTTTTGAGCATAAGTGATGTTTTCTCAGCAAAGACGAGGTTCTGCTTTCTTCTGCTTCTCATCGGCTTTTTTCCATTTTTCTACATGCGTTCCATCCATTAATCCGGACAGAGTTTTTCTCCGTTCCTTCTCCATCTACAGAAATCATCCGCCACTATGAAACTGAATAAATAGACAAGCTGCGTTAAAACATCGCGCCGGTAAACCTTACCTTCCTCGTACAGCTAATAAAGCCCACGACGACTTTAAACCCCTCTGATGTACTTATCTCAGAGTTTCCACTGTCTGCTGCTGCCGGATTAACGCACTCCACCGTCGTCTTCAGGCTCCCCTTACTTTCAAAAATCCCCGAAACAGCTCAGGCTATTCTGTTGTGCCGTTTAACATAACGAATCTCGTCCAACAGGCTGCATATTGCGGCTTTTCTAACTTTTTGCAGGGAGTGGGTGAGAAAGTCTCTAATTTCTTTTTCTTCATAGTTGTTTGTGGTGACAATGGGAGCCGGGGAAGAATGGATTATAACATTTAGCGGGAGGAATTAAGTCCTATATTACATTCAAATTTGGTAGAATAGAAATCCTTGAGATTTCGTCAGTGTCGTTTTTTATGAGTCATATTTTGAATAAACATAAGTGTTATGTTTGAGTAATACTGAGTTCCTGCGTGCAAAACGAGGCAGAGCAGATGCAGAAAAGTGATTTGATGAGAAAAAGGTTTATAAATGACTCTAACCTTGTGGCGGTCTGCTTTTTATAGAAGTATCACTACCGCCTTGCCCACCGCAGATCCTTTGTGTCAACGCGATAACTCAAAAACCATTTCATGGAGCATTTTCAAATGTTCTACCAACATAGACCTAAGTGCAAGGAAGAACTGGAATGACTTTGGGAAAAGTCAGTCGTCGATTTCTGACATTAGGGAGCTTTTTTTGCAACAAAAATTCTTAACTGTTGGTCGGGTTTAGTCCAAAGTTGGTGCTTATGTATCGACTCAAAGAAATTGAGCTTGTATAAACTGTATTTTGCTCTAATGGATCATATTATATATAAAATACTGTGGATAAAACCTCACATTTAATTTGAGAAGTAAAATCAGGGGGATTGTTTGTATAATGCAGGAGATTTGCAGACTTTTCGGGGATATACCTTTGCCGTCGGGGTCGGCTAGTTTTTTGGCAAAATTTGCAGGAACCTTCAGGGATTGGTCAAATCAGCAGAAATATGAACAAAATTGCAAGATTGCTTGAATTTATGAGACATGTTGCGATTGCGACATTGTAACTTCCTGAAAAAAATGAAAAAAGAATGGGTCTGTTCCAGAAAGGGGGTTTAGCAAACTCTGAGTTTAACCCTGAAGTTTGGGTTGATCAACCCTGAGAGGAGAGACTCTGAGTTAAAATTATGCAAGAGAACGATGAAATGCCATCCAAAATGAGCTCAAATTCTGTGAGTCACCATGGCAACCAGTCAGCTCTATGGTCGCTATGCTTCACGCCATTTGAGCAGGAATATTTAATGCGCCCATATAAGCGTATATTTACAAAAAACAAAAAAAAGAGAACCATACCTTCATCAGTAAAGGTGAGAATATTGTGGGAAAGAATTACCTTCTGAGTGAATGTATTTATTAGTTTCTCCCCACTTTCTTTGAATATTACCGGTGAAAAGATGGTGGATTGAAATTGAACAAAATGTTATTTTCATTTACGGGAGTTAAAGCTGCTGTTAGTTTCTGGTGAGATCCTGAATGTGCTGAAGGAATTAAAATAAACAACAATAACAGTTTTACACCAATTTTTGCCATTATACATCTACCTGATTACCACGTCTCCTTGACCTCCTCAACATACAACTGCATAGAGCACATTTCACTGTGCTTTTATTTATAATCTATGTTCTTGTTTTGATATTTTTACCTTAACGTTGTCTGTTTGTGTCTCCAAATGAATTTTCCATATTTAGGATCAACAAAGGATGTCTAAGTTTATATTTATTCCGGAAACGCCGAGGAATCCCCCGGGAGAACGTCCATATCCCATGAAAGGTCATCTCCTTTTCTGCTCGGAGGGTAAAGACCTCAATATTAACAAATTTTGGTTTATTCTCTCCTTCTTTCATTTAGCTGCTAACCGCTACTAGCTACTTTTATGACGCATATTATGTCGATCAAATGTCACACTTATTCCACCAACCTGGTGCTTTACGTTCCGTTTCGGGCTTTGCCGACATCAGGGCCAACTTGGTACCACCCAGATAGGTGGAAACATGGCCGACACACCTTAAGTGGTTAGCGTATCCGTCCTCTATCTGAAACCCGGGAAACGGGCCTGCAATTCCTGGATGGATGGAATGTGGGAGGAGACAAGTGGAGGAGAGGAAATTACATCAGAATTCCGTACGTTTGGAATGGGATGCGAAAGACTTGCTTCTCCACATTTCTTATTCTTTCTTTAATGGTTTGCCATCAATCTACTTTATATCCGTCTTTCACGGGACATTTATCCCATGAATCCTTGCGGTTAGCCATGTTTCCATCCCCCCCCCCCCCCCCCGACACATTTTTCCTTCTCACTCTTATACTAACTCTCCGTGAAGGCTGCCTGTGAATATTACAAAAAAAAACCTCCCAGTCGGCCAGCGTTGCGAGAACATTTCCATGAAAATCTCGCTGCCCTTCGCCGAGGAGATTCCAGGCGCTGAGGTTTGATTCTAACAAAAGCTGGCACAGGAAACTGCATTGGAAACAAAAGGAATTATCTCACCCCAAAAGAAGGTTTTTTTTCCTCACTTGAAAGAAATCATCCACTCATCTTGGTTCCCCTGGACGACCAAACCTCTCCTTCTTTTTTTCTTTAAGACTTTACCTCCAGTCTTCGGAACCAGGGGTGTCAAACTCAATCCCAGTGAGGACTAAAGATGGAGTCCACATCGAAGGCCGAACAGAACTCAAACTGTGACAGTTCTATTCTTATTTTATTCATTCATTTGATAGAATTCTGAACAAACCAACGTACTAAAGAAATACTCAAATTACAGATTATATTCAAAACATATGTAGCAAAAATAATTGTCCTCTCTATTTCAGTTTCACGGAATCATTTCCAAAGCAAAGTTTTTATTCACAGGCATCAATAACAGCCAGAATATTATATTTTACAAGTTAATAAATGTTTATCTTTCATAAGGGAACTCTGAATTCGTTAACCTTGAGGTGAAGGAAAAGCGGAGGCTATTCACACAAAAGAAGGATTTGAAAAGAGTCGCCATTTTTTGATGTTGTGTAAACTCTGTACTGCCCTCTCTTGGACGCACCGATGAAGCGCCACTGAAGGATACAGAATTCTGTATTTTCACACGTAGCTGGAGTATAAATGAGGCTTTAGAGGAGGGAAAATTGAAAAGTGGGACATTGGTTGTACAAACACTTTCATCCCCCCCGTCAAGTCCAACGAAACCCCCCCCAAAGCCTCGCAACTGTACTCGCCGCTTAGCGCCGCTTCCAATTTCTAACATGTCACGCCAAAAGCAAGACGCCAGACATCCTCTGCACCGCAGGGAGCTGCAGGAAGGTGTTTGTTCTAATTTCACCCATGCGTTTTCTCTGTGAAGCTCTGGAGCTGCGCCACTAATTGGTTGGCGAGTGGAATCCAACGGGCGGCAAGAGTTTCCAGCGCAGAAGAAGAGCAGAGGCGTGGAAGTGAGCGGGGTTGTACTTTAAACTGTCATCGCGGCGCCACACAAACAGGGATTTTTAGTAGGAAGAGATGAAGAACGGAGGACGAGGAGGAAGAGGAGTTGGTGTCCAATTACAGACACAAAGAAATTAAATCTAAAAATACTTATTTTTATCCAATAGACTTTACAGTGTTTCACCTCTGGGGCTTTTTTTATTGGGTTTCGAATAAACAAAAACTTTTATATTTCAAGAGTAATACTTATAAACTAATATTTATCCGAGAACAGCCAGAACTCTTCTGTTAAAATGGGTTAAAAACTTTGTTCTGTAATGCTGTAAGTTTTCAAAAAAAAACCATAAAAGCTTGTTTTGAGATAAAACTCTCAAGTGAAGTGTTCCGGACGACCCAAACGACGGTGGTCGTAAATATCATTCGGCCTTAAATCCATCACGAGCGTCTTAACGGCGACGTTTATTACACCCGGTAAAGCCGGAACATTAAACTGGTGTCGGTGAAAGATTCGGTCCGTGTTCAGCAGAACCCTCAAAAAAAAAGCTCCACATTTTGATAAAGTCCTCGAGGAAAAAAAAAATGTCCACAAGCTCCGCAACCATTCCCGAAAGCTAACGCTAACCTTCACCTCAAGGACCGTTTAGTCGATGTTTCCCCTCCGTTGTGGAATGAAATTCAAAGCGTAGATTAAGTGAAACTATGCAGAAAAGATCTTTATGTGTGTTTAACAAAGAAAAAAATATATAAAAAATGAGTGAACTAAGCCTTTCCTTGTATGTCGGGCGCAGCTCAGAGAAAAAAGGGTTCAACCTCGTCATGTACGTCGTCAAAAGTTTAAGTTTAAGCTTCAATCATTTATGGCTTTTTTCATTTTTATAGCCCCGAAAAGTCGGATATTATGGAATAATCACGGCCGCCGCAGATCCTTCACAAATTCAAGGACCATTTCTTCTATTATATTTCCCTTTAGACCTTAGTGTGAGGAAGAACAGGATTGATTTTTGGTGATGTCAGTTTTGTATTTCCGATACTTGCAGGAGCTTTATCTTTAAAACATAATTACTCAACCGTCGGTCGGATTTAGTTCAAATTTCGTGCGTGAGACTAACTTTTATTTATCATATATAAACACAGCAGTTCATATTTTTACCCACAAGGGGGAGTTGTTTTTCCTTTTACGAAAAGTGCTAAACATTTCATGGGTCATTTTGAAACTTTACACCCACAAAGACCTTTGTGCGAGGAAGAACTGGATTTATTTGGGCAATAGATCAGTTGCATATTTCTGACACTAGGGGGAGCTTTATCTCCAAAGGTTTTACGCTGTAATATAATATCGTAATATCCGATTTAGTCCAGATTTGGTGCTTAAGAATGGACTCGAAGAGATCTATCTATTATACTTTCTGTTTTACTCTGGTGGTTTATTACTTTACCCACTAGGGGGAGTTGTTTTGCTGAAATAACTTCTTTATCATTGGTCAGATTTGGTACAAACTGTCGGGCATAGGTCTGACAAGTTTTTATCGGACTGGATTATCATGTTCAGGGTCTCGGGGGCTGGAGTCTATACCAGCTGGCATTGGGAGAGAAGCAGGGTTTACCCCACAGAGAGCAGCCAGTTCATCAGAGGTTTAATACAAAGAGAAGAAAAATAAATATTAATGCTCTCATTTGAAACCCACAGGAGGGGATTCCATGTTTGTTTTCGGCGCCGTGGGAGGAAGCCAGACGACCTGGAGGGGATTCGACACAAACCTGCTGTGATCCAGTTCTGTTTGGAAGCCGCCATCGTCCATCACACCAAGACAGCGTCATGATAACGCTTATTAAAATCTCAAATTGTTTTAATATTTTTATTCAATACGGAACGTCTCCCACCTGTTTTATCTTCTGATTACTTTTGACAGCTTTTTTACAGTAATGTCTACAGATAACTTTCACAGTAGGATCTTCTCAGAGGTATGGAGCCCAACAAGCCCCTCCTCAGCTCCATGGAATCTTTAGGCTTGAATATACAGTAAAAGGATATATGTGCAGAATATCCATAAAATAGTTCACAGCATATGAAAAAAAGAGAATTATGCAACGGTATGTACTTTTGACGGCAGTCAATGTTCTCTTTCTACGGTCCACCTGTGGACCGGCCTCCCCTCCTGCGCCCTGCACACCCACGCTCCAGCATGAAGGGTCAATGCAAAGCACCTAATGGATGTTGATGCATATGGAAATGAATTGAAGATGATTCACACCGCTTTATGTTAATTCATAGCAACAACCATGAACAAGATGATGCAAACCGGCCCTTCGTCGGAGATTCCGGAGGGAAAGGTGTTTTAATTGTTGCTATGGTAACCGCTGCCTGCTGCTACCGGCTCAGGAAAACGGCCAAACGGACGTGAGCACAGCCTCGGAGACGTACTGGGGTGAGTTTGATGATGTTTATGTGGTTTCCTCGCTTGTTTTAGCCGCCGTAGCTCGGCTAGCCAGAGTTAGCGGTCCTATTAGCTGACTCAGCAGGAGCAAAACCCGGCGATAAACCCATTTCATCAGCAAACTGACCTCTGTTGGACTTCAGTCTGTCTGTGGGATTCTGTGTTCAGGACCAACAGATGGTGACAACTGGACAAATGAGTCTTCTGTCATGTTTCAAAGTCTATTAAGTCTTTAAAGCTATTCTGGATCATAAGGCTAAAAAGTATAAAAAGCCTTTTCTCTCCAGTTCATTTATTTCTCTGCTCAGACTTCCCGACAGTTTCTCTGACTCACTCACTCTTTTTATAGAAAGAGTGTGATCCTCGTCTGCCAGATTTCTCCTCCAAGCTTCTGCTTCTACCGCGTGACTCCTTCCCTGCCGGGGCTTGATCCGATGGCCTCTACGAGAACCCCCCTGCCAGGGTCTGCTTCACAACCACTGGCCCAACAGATTTTGAAACAAAACTGTATTCTGAACCTTATTAGGTGAAATCCAAATGGAGCCGCTATGGGGGGTTTATTGATTCCACTACAGCATCTCAGTGGAATTCAGGACCGGTCCAGACCGGACCACTCTAAAGCTCCATTTCAGAGCCGGACTTATTGACCCAGTTAAGCTTGAGAGTGATGACCTGACATTCACCGGCATTTCCCTCCATCATGGCGGGTCGTCTTGCTGCTTGATGCTGCAAACATCTCCATAACATCAAACCGCCGCCTCCATGTTTCACCATAGATCCACGATTCTTCCCAATCGGCATAGTGTCCTACTGTTGATGGTCTAATTATGTGACGTGGGTCTAGTCCAGGTGGAACAATTTCTTAATGCCGTTTTGGACTTAATATTGTCCCCAAGAAGTCGGATATATTATGGGATTCTTGACGCCGCAGGTTCTTTGTGTTAAATCAAAAGTATTTCTTGTTAAATTTTATATTCACATAGATTTTAGTGTGAGGAAGAACTGGAGTGGTTTTGGGTAAGATCAAATGTATATTTTCAGCACTAAGCTGAAGGTTTATCTCTAAAGATTTTCGGCCCATAATTTCTCAACCATTGGTTGGATTTAGTCCAAATTATTATATATATATTTTTTTTTTGAAAAACTGTTTTTACAGACAAAACTTCCCCAATGTTAGTCCGATTTAGTCTGTATTTGGTGGGAATGGAATCACTCGAGGAGTTCTATGTACTATATATCATGCTTTTAGGTCATTTTAACTCACTAGGGGAAACTTTTTTTTTTTTTTTAATGAAAAATACAGTGGACTTAACCTTTAATTTAAAGAGTTTGCTTGTACAATTCAAGGGATTGTGAGCTTCTTTTTTTTCCGGGATATAGCCTTGCTGTCTAGGAGTAAATGAAATAAATACATTTATCATTTAAATATGTGTACTGTAACATATTATGTGAAGATCAGATACAATCGAGGGCTAAAAACGTAAAAACAGCCGGGGGGGCTTAATTCTCTCTCACAGGGCTATAAATAACCTAAAAGAAAAAGGGATGGGGGGAGAAAAGAGAGGGGTTGAAAGGGATATAAGCGAGCAGGAAGGAGGAAGAGCAGGATATTCTCCACCAAAGCTACTTACCATTAAGCAGTTACAGCTTAAGAAAGGCACTGGAAGGTCGCTCAAGGAGACGCCATCCAGGACATTAGTGACACACGATTAAAGATGGGATGGCGGTCCTGCGACCCCCCCACCCCCCTCCCCACCACCGCGGACAGCTGCAAAGCGGAGGATATTCACACAAATTAAACCCGGAGAACAGTTTTTTTCCTCTCTCATCGTCTAATATGACCCTTCAGGCGACTCGGGTTCCCGTTTGAATATTCACCTGACGTCTCCCGGCGGCGTCGGCCATTGAAATTTAAAGCCAGGCGGAGAACCTGAGAACGAGATAGGAGCGCAGCGGTGGAGGTAATTATTGTGCTTTTAATCCCAGAGGAGTTTGTGTTTTTTATCTCACTCTCTTTAATTAAATAACTTTGTCAGGATGAGGTACTTCACTACCAATCATCGGAGGTACAACAGCGGCGGTCCTCCCTCGCCTTAAAACGCCGACTAAGCACTCAAAAAAACTCGCAGAGGTCAGTAATGACTCACCGTCACGTCACTCAAGTTAATTTACTTCATTAAAAATAAAGACGTTTCTCAAAAGAGAGGGGGAGAGGAATAATTTGAAACTGTCTGTCCAATCAGTTTCATGTCACATGTTCAGGAAATTAATTGGAAGCTAAATCGGTTTCCTGCGTTGATGGTAACTAATAGTGACTTCACCCATACGGTCCGTGACCACCCGGGCCGCCTTAGAACGGAAGGTTCTGGCCTCTAGTAGTTGCAGTTATGAGCAGTGCATTGCAAGAATCAGGTTTCACTATTTCAAGCAGGAGATAGGAATGTCACCGTTTTGCATTTGGGCTTTTGGGCTTTTGGATAATCGTGTCCGTCCGAAGTTGGAAAACCTTCAAACACGATCCAGGTCCAACCAAAAATCTTCCAGTAGATGTCATTTTGGACCAAAAGCACTCATAGAAAGATTCAGTAAACCATATGCAACCCAACATTGGACAACTGGACCTAAACCCTGCTGTCGTCTCCAGATTCAAGGATATAGGAAAGGTCCCCAGTCCCCTGTTTGGTACAAACAATTCCACTGATAAAACTCCTGAAATGATAGTGAAGTGATGTCAGAAAAACAGTTGTTCTTGAAAAAGCTCCCACTAGTGGACAAATGAACTATTAGAATAAAACTTATCTTATGATCTATCCATACGCACCAAATTGGGACTAAGTTGGACCAACAGTTAGGAAGTTACATCAGAAAAATGGTGTATTTTATAAAAAAAGCTCACCTTATGGAGTAAAATATGAATTATTGACAGTAAAATACCAAATATTAAAGATAGATCTTCTCGACTCGATTAATAAAAACCAAATTTGCACTTAACAGTTGAGAAATAATGGCTTTAATACTTTGAGATAAAGCTCCCCCTAGTGTCGGAAATGTACAACCAAACTTTCCCAAAATCAATCTTGTTCTTCTTCGCACTACGTTCTATGTAGCTATAAAAACTAAAGGCAATCCATTAAATAGTTTTTGAGTTATGCTGCTGACACGAGGGAACCGCAGCGGACGATTCCATAATATCCCCGACTTTTGGGGGTGTTATTACAAAAGAAGGGGTTTACATGGAATCCACGAAGTCCAACTAGTGTCTCGCCCTGGGATAATCAATCATCATCAGTTATCACCTCTATAACAGGTCACACTTTTCCATGAGATCTGTTTGGGTTTACATGGAGCCCCTCATTCCGATTAGAACGGGAACAGACTAATTCCTGGATTGAGTGTGCCCGGTGTTGAACTTTCAACACTACGCTGGCATTTCTTGAACTGGACCACAGCATAGTCTGTTTTTAAGACAAATTAAACATTATGTAGTGGCAAAGTCAGAACTAACAAACTCTACAACAGTAACGATAGAAGAGTCCAAGTAAACCTTCAAAAGCTTCTCAAGCTTGAAGCAGAAATGTGTTTTTTATAGTTCCGAATGCCCATGACATCACATTTTATCTGCTGTAAGCTAAAGTAGCTAAAGTTTTATTATCCACGCGAGGAAATGTTTCACTGTATGTTGGAGGTCGGGGAATCTCCGACTCGATCGGGAGCAGTAAGATAAGTTTAACTTATTACATTGGAAATATTCAATTTATTTGAGTCAAAAAAAAAAATCACCAATAATTTTTTTTTTTACAGTGTGTAATATTTGTCTTGAAAAATTTGAAAAATTCCACTTCTTGAATCTTTAAGGGGTCAAATCATGCACTGTAAAAAAAAAAATTTTTTTTAACATACATCTACTAGTAACCTAAATTAAGTATTTTGACCTAAATTAAGTATTTTCGACTCAAACATATTAATATAAATCTTAAAAAACTTCATTCAATCGATTGTTACAAGTGGAAGTCAGTTTCAGGATTCAACGGTGGAAGAAGTTTCCCGTCAAAACACCGTCTTTCAGGACGATTTCTGGGGACCTCATTGCCGCTCAATATTAAAAAACGAAGCACATTGGCGCTTTTCATTTTATCCCTTTTTTTATTTTACACAACATAACAACACGGTACATGTTGTCTTTTTCTGTACAGAAGCTTTTCCTCTCGTGGCCGACGCAGGCTGGAGTATACCGATGCCGGGTGAAAAGCTCACAGGGGTTGGGTTTGTTTTGTTCTTTTTTTGTTGGGTTTTTGTTTTTTTAACATTTTTCCCTTTTAAAAAATATCATTTTCATAAGAGGTACATTAAAAGTCTCTTTGTTACTGTTTTTTTGTCTCGGTTTGTGTCCGTCCAAACGTCAAGAAACTCCTCAGTAGGCAAGAAAGGCTGTGTGTGAAATCTCTCTCTTCCTAGCTTCCTAGCTTCCTCCCTTGCGTCCTACGATCCTGCTGGAGTCCCAGATCCGGGTTTTAGCATCTGCCAAGTGGTCTGTTAGTGCAAAAGAAGGCACCGACTGCTTTTTTCTCTTGCCGCGGACTGGACGCACACTTCCTGTGGGCTTGTGCGTGTAAGAAAGGTGTGCTTTTTCACTTCCTGTATTGTCTTTATATTCCACCAAGATCCGGTTATAACTCCATCTTGGTGGTGTTTTTTTTTTTTTCCACAGATAATGTGAGCGTGGGTCCGGAGTTGATGTGGCGGGCTCATTGTCTCGTTTCTTTTGTGCTATAGAGTGGAACCAACGAGACGTCCCTACCAGCGGAGGCGAGTGTTCCGCTCCGATGTCCATCAGCTGTAAACTGAATGTTGTGGCGAAAACAACATTTAAAAAAAATGACTTAAAACAAAAGAAATCGTGAACTCGAACGTCTATTAACAAAAGTTCCGACATGGACACACACACAGAGGAAACGCACACCTATAAAACAAAATCAAAGTAGGACACACACACACACACACACTCAAACACACAAACACACAAACACTCTTACAAAAGTTGGGCAACAATGAAAAAAACAAAGTTTATTTGATGGTTGCCGTCTCACGCCAGGTCAAACCGTGCTTTCTAAGATCCAGTCCGACTCGCACCGCCCTTTTTCCGAGTCTCCGTCCCCGTCTTTCCGGAGAAGCATCCCGCTCATTGATTGGCTCCGTTTGTTCCGCATTATACGCCCCAACTTGGGCGGTCCTCCCTGAGGAGGGCTAGTCTTTGGGCCTCCCCCTTCACTGAGCGAGTATCTCCTCCTCACCCTGCCCCTCGCCCCTCCCTCCTCCGCGGGGAGAGTCTGGTACTTGGCGGCGCCGCATGGAGCCCTGCGCAAGATGGGCGTCTCTCTGAATCGGATGGACGGGGCGGGGCTCGGGGTGGCGAGGGGGCCGGAGAAGTGGGAAGCGGGGAAAGAAGGAGGCGGCGACCGGTTGAGGGAGGTGGAGTTGTTGCGGTTGGTGTTGGGGTTCTCCAGATGGGCGGAAGTGGTGGTGGAGGAGGAGGAGGGGATGAGAGTAGAGGAAGTGGTAGCGGCGGACGAGGAGGAGGAGGAGGAAGGAGGGCGAGGGGTGTTGGTGGGAAGATTTTCAGGATTAGCCGAGACGTTTGAGCAGACCGAGCCCGGCTTACTGGGAGCGGGCTTCCGCTTTGGCTTGCCGCCGGTTGGTGACGGGACCCCGCCCTGACCTCTCTCCTCGCCCCCTTTTTCCCGATCCTCCGATCCACCCGTCGGGCTTCTGGCTGCCCAAGAGTGACAGAGAAGCGACGTGGCGTTGGAGCAATCCGGCAGGGTAATATCAGGCGACTGAGTCATTGTATCTTTGACCCCTCCGCCTCCCCCTCCTCCTCCGCTCCTCCTCTTTGAGCTCCCTGAGAGGTCGTCTAATCCAATTGAGCCGTGTTTAGAGGCGCTGGGAGTCACGGTACATCCCTGCGACTGCTGCCCGTTGGTCTGCGAGTGAATGTTGGTCATGGACAATGAAACGCCTTTACCGCCCTCGCCGGGGTTACACACCTGTGGAAACAAACCGAAGGAAACAGTTAGGAGTTTATTATGTTAATGAAACTGGAAATACTTGCTCAGGGTTTCTCAGTTGGATTTCTGCGAAGTCTATAAAACGCCTAGGAGGTCATTTAATCCTCTGGAGCGTGGACATTAGCATAAACAGTCACGCTCACAGTAACGCCTAAGGACCAGCATCGCTGGTTCTGTACGCAAACACGGAGAAATTGCAGAGGTTCCCTGGTGGATTTGAACCTAGAACCTTCTGAAGCTTTTTGTCTTGGAAACGGTGCGACCCACTACGCCACTGTCATGTATTAAAACACTGAACCATGAAAAATGAAGGGAACACATAATCATCACAGGGTAACTCCAAGTCAATCGCACCTCCGGGATATCAACCTGAAGCAATAATGATTGATGAAGTGGTGGCCCCTTCATGGGGCCCGATTTAGAGAAATCCTCGACCCGCCACTGGTCGATGCTTTCGTCACACACACACACCAAAGGGTGTTCTGGTGAAGTGGATCTCATCTATGGTGAAATTAAGCCTGTGACCCACATCAGGTTTGGTGGATGTTGAGTCTTTCAGGTTATAATGAACATTTCTGCTTTAAAATGTTTTCAAATCGATAACATTTCTGCGCTTGTCTGTTGTTTTGAAGATTGCTGGTTGTCCGTGGAGCTCAAAAGACGTCTTATGGACCGTGAAACCTCCTCCAGACTTTGCATGGAGCCGTTAAGTTCCAAACCTTTTTATTTTTGAGCGCTTAACTGTTTTTTTAAACGGGTTACAACAGCAGGATAAATCTCCCTTTATCCCCACACTGGACAAGGCGAGACCGACAAACCCACCTTGTACCGGATCATCAGGATTATGATGAAAACCAGAACGGATGCAACTATTATCCCGCCGATGATGATGATCATAGTCCCGCCCAGGAACTGAGACTGCATGAAATGACACCTCATGTACTCCGTCTCGGTGGTGAACTGCACGCAGCCGACCACACGGGTCGCCGTCAGAGAGGTGATGACATCATCGTAGATGGCGAGCACGCACAGGTCGTACTGGGTCCCCGCTGCCAGGTTGTTGACCAGGAAGTTCTTGCTTGAAGGAGGGATCATTCTGTGGTGAACACAAATAGGGAGAGGGAAAGAGTCAAACACTGTGGATGCATTTACATTGTGAAGAGGCCTCCATCTTTTTTTTGGATGTACATTTTGCCTTACTACTTGACCTTGAAGTTCTAAATGATCATTAAATAAGGCATAAATAATTCTCAAAAATTATTCAACCTGCTTATATGACTTAATGGATAGTTGTACCTTTAGCTGCATTTAGCATTTGAAAATTGTATTCCTCTTTAAAACTGGAGGAGGATTTTGATGTTTGTTTACAACACCAGAAAAAACATCAAAAAACGCCGTAAAATCGCGCATTAAAGTCAAAATGTCAACTTCCTGTTAGGTTTGCGACATCACACCGAATTGTATTTTCTTTTCAAATTATCCTGATGTGATAAAAATGTGTAACATGTTTTCTGCTTCTGGGGTCAAGGTAGGTCCATTGGGGAAAGTCTTTTAAGAACTTCAAGGGTGGCGATATAGAGCTGTTTTGCCAAGCTCTCTGCCGGGACCACCAAAATACGAAAAGTTTTCGCCAGATGAGCAAAGTTTCATGATTTCTCGGGGATGGGAAAACCCCAAAATAGGCGACTTGCACTGTTAATTTGCCCATGTCTCATTGGCCCATTAGGTGGCCCATGTGGTGCAAATGTGAGGTAACTGTAGTGCAGAAGGTAGAGTGGTTGGTAGTCGTTTCCCAATCAGAAAAGCAGGGGTTCAACCCCTAGACTGTCGTAGGGTCCTTGTGCAAGAACCTGAATTCCAGTCAAGAGAACCAACTTGTGAACCAACTCCAATCAGTGTCAATCAGTGCTAATACGACAAATCATGAGAATTTGAACTTCCTAAGGCTTTCCTAGGTACCGACAAAAGTAAAATCCCTTGAACAGCCAACGCCGGGTCCCCGAACAGTTAAACATGAAGACAACTCTGAAACCCTGATTTACATATTGTGACATTTTCGGTTTATATGCTGAACAAAATGTTCCCTATTTACACATTCAGATGGGAAAATAAGCCATCAGCATTCATTTAGAGATACGTTTGGATCCTCCAGATGAATTTAACTTCAATGCTCGCCGTTTCATTGGATCTATTCCGGTCCGCACCAAACCCTTGGAGAATTATCCAACTCTTTAGCTGCCGAAAGTGCCATCAGCTCGCCGCTAACGGCGGCTGTCTGCTTTTGCCTTAGGGCGGAAAACATCTCCGTTGTGCATCTGCAAAATGCTCCGAATCGCTGGGAGAGAAAAAGTTGTTAGACTTGCGGCACCGCAAGGGAGGCCTTTAACGGAGATCTGCCTAAAGTGGCGATGATAGCCCCCTGAAACAACTCTCCGAACCACGAGCCTCATATATACGGTAAGGGTCGCATCTACTACTCCTCTGAAGGCCCTACAGCGCCGCCCTTCAGAGGAAGAACATTGTCTGATGTCGGAAGGAGAGTCGAAAGGAGAAGTAAAAAAAATCTGCGCATTATAACCACAGTCAAGGATGGAGTTGGTCGGGAAATGTTGTAGGGAAGCTTCAGCGAAACATTCTGAAGGAGAATGTCAGGTCATCAGTCCGTGATGGTCAAACTCAAGCTGAACTGGGTCATAAGAGACACTGAAGTTGGAAGAAAGAAGACTGGAAGGAAACGGTGGGTCACCCCCTCCAGGAAAGATCGGAAAGACTTTCACGAAAGGACTTAGACTACTTCCTGGAAAAGGAATGAAATATTTTTCGTAAAGAGACTTTTCTTTCGCAAAATGTTGTGTACATGCAGAATTTTCATTCAGAAAATCTTTTTCTGAATCTATTCAGGATCCAGCTGTCTGTGTAAACCCACCTACTGATGTCAGAGACTGGTTTTAATTATCAGAGGACTTTTGTTGCAGTTGTTGCTGCTAAAGATGAACTTTTTCAAAACTTGTTTTTGTAATATTGGACAACCGTTTCGACCGTTTTGATGAAACTCTCACTAAAAAACTTGAATTCTATGTTTCCACGGGTTGTTTTGGGTGGAATTTTGTTGAACGATGTGACAGTTTAGTCTGAGATAAACACACATGAATAGAAGAAAACTGCTGTGGTTCAAAGCTCGGAGGCGCCAGGGGTCATTGTGGCCAGGTTAAAACCTCAGCCGTTGGCGTTGAGTGAAGGTTAGGAGACGTATTGAGGTTTAATGGTTGTATTAAATGCTGAGGGGATGAAGGCGGCGAGAGGTCACCGTGTTCCCTCAGCGGAATAACGGCACAACACTGTAAGATTACGTGTGTGTGAAGCTATACGACTAGATGACACCATGGTCACGGTTCTATATGACCCCATGAATACTAATGGAACCATCTGACCATGAGTGTTCTCCACTTTTCTTCTCCTGATGTTTTCATCACTATAGTGGCAAACCTTGGTCGTACACACACACACACACACACACACGCTATTATTTCAGGGTTGGGGCACATAAAGCAGCACTGAAGTCTGCAGGTTAATCAGGATCAAGTGAGCCTGGCTTCTACAAGCTCCCGAAGCAAGAACTAGCATTTTACCCCCACAATCGCAGACGGAGATTCTGTAACGGCTTCTGCCGCGGGCGTCATATGTGTCACATTAGCCACCAAAGAATTAAAGAAGCTGCCTGTGTGGGATAATATGTTTGTTTTCTAACGCCGCACAGCTACGCACATTCTGGGTCGGTCTCTGTCTCGCAGGCTTGAAGGCTCTCGCGCTCTAAAAACCGAGGACGCTGTTCACTAGCTCATTAGTATGCCGTGTCTCTAGGATACGCATATGTGTTTATCGGAGGGAAACAATCGCTGAATATTCCATGGATGCTTCTTTTTAAATGTTTTTTATTTGGAGAATATCTTGAACCTACATACGCTTATATAAGCGATGACAGCGGCGCCGTAATTCATACGGACAAAAGAACAATCAAAAAACCGGTGATGTGTTTGTCTTTGGACACTGTTCCGTTTCATGCTGATGTTTTTTAATCTTGCTCAGGAACAAGTTCGCATTGTGAAATTATCCAAAACGACTCATTCATTGTGGCTAATTTCTTGGTTTCTGAGGAGGATTTTTTTGCAGCCAGTATCTGAAGCCCCGTTGTGGGCAGATGATTGCCTTGGCCCAGACTATTACACTAATCTATCTGCTCTGGTTCTGCCAAGCCCTCAGCCCAGTGCGCCTGTGTTTGAGTGTGAGTGTGTGTGTGTGTGTTGTTTCAGGGGTTTTCATCACACTTCCACAACACTGGTGAGTGTCTGTGTGCGTGTTCCTCTATCCGTGTCTATAGGTGCATCGTATATATGTGTGTGTGTGTGTGTGTGTGTGTGTGTGTGTGCACAGGTAGTTCTATGCCGGTAATGTTCGCTTCATCTTGCGGCCCAAACTTCCCAGCGGCTGTCCCTGAGTCCGGCCTCTTGCAAGCATCCGTCACTGAAGCGAGGCTTTATTCTGCTGAACCCCCCCCCCACCCCGGGTTGGTGGTGTGTCTGATAATGGCTCCAGCTCCGTTCACTCCAGCAGGGGGGGGGGGGGGGGGGCCAGGGGGACATTTGGATCCTCATTTGTTTTTCTCATCTTTTTGACTCGAGACAAATGATTGCCTCTTGCGCACAGAATAATGAAGTGTGATACCAGATTGTTCCATTTCAGGCCATTACACTTGATTAAATATTGGACAAAGCCTACAGGCCGCCGACATGCATTTTTTTTCTTCCACGAGGGGGAGAAAGGCATCCGAGGCGATGATTTGAGGTCGGGGCTGGAGCCACGCGATAAGGAGCTCGTGAGAACTCGGCTCTCGCGGGCGAAATCAGATGACGCGAGGCGGCGGCCGGCGTGGTTTCAAACGATCGCTCTTCGCCGTGGCTCATTAGCGATTGTACGTCGCTGCGGGGGGCTGTTGTTCTTGCATTTTCAAGCGGATTGGATGCGGTCTAAATTTAATTTACTATTTCGGTGTCGGGAGTTTGATTTCAATTCATTGTGTGAATTTGTATTCTGCTCCCAGCTGTCTAACTGGAATAAAACTTGTTTTTACATCCCTGGGTGTGGACCCATGAATATTCTGCATGCCTTTATTATCTTAACGCAGTGGTTACCCCCCCATCGGACTCTGCTTCAATTTGCTTTCCGGCAAGAATGCGGATGAGTCAAAATGTGCTAAACTGTTTGGTTGAGCACATTTTGAGTCTCTATTTCTTGTTGAAAAATACCACTTGACTGAACTGTGCTAAAGATTAAGGGGCCCAAGGCGGAGCCTTGGGGGACACCACATGTCAAAGGGAAGGGCATTAACCATGACTGTTGAGAGTCTTATTCGATAAGTAGAACTTTTTTTTTAGCACATTAAAGCATGTTAGAAATTACTAAACAGAATTATGTAACTTAAAATCAACCAAAAAAATGTCAATTAAGAGTCAAATAGTTTCATAAAAATATTCTTCAACAAATCGCCGCGCCAATCCAGTTAAAATCGAACTTTTTTCATGAAATGTAAAATTCCAGATGAAAAATAGTCACATTTTTGTCTTTCTGCTATTTGAAAATTTGTCACGTTAATGTAAATTTAGGAAAACAGAAAGAAAATATAAAAAGTAATAACTCTTACAAAGTTCTTTTTTTTCTTGGAGAGGACGTTAAAAGATTAAGAATACATAAAAGGTTGGAAACAGTAGGTGCAGTTCTTATTAATTAGATTTTCTGTCACCTGTAAAAGTGAATATATAAAACTGAAAATAAAATCTAAAAAGTTCAAATATGCCATGAAATGTATAAATATAATCTCCATATTTAAGAATTCCTGTAATAAATAATTCAAACTGATTAGAATTGAAGTTACTTCTTAACCAGGAATAAAAAGTTATCATTATATTATCTTCCAAAATATGGAACTATAGGTTTTAAGAGTTAAAATTAAGCAGAAAAAAAAAATATTGACCAACACAAATTGTGTCTGACCTGGCAATTAAATAATGTCAAAGTATCTAAAGCACCAAAATAAAGTTACTAAATAAAACTTAAGAGTGGACTGTTTGGCTAATAATGCTATTATACTCAGAAATGTGCCTTTATGCAACATAGATGAGAAAACAAAAGACGAGAATTGAACATATATGCTATAAACAGGATGTTAAAACGTGATATCAACAGTCAGTGTGATGGTTTCCTCCAAAAAACGAAGCTAAAGTGAAACTTCAGTGAGGAAGATTATTCATATAGTTCCTTTTATGTGCATCAGTCCTCACAAGTCCATCAACTCCATCCCTCGTCAGTCTCAGCAGAGTCATCAGCCACCACAAACCAGACTCAAAAGGGGGAATATGGCAGCTGCTGTTCATATATAGACTTTCTGACTGACTGATTATCACAGATTGTCTGTTGGAACATTCATTTTTATTTAATTCGCTGTCTCTTCATTTTCTTGCGGAGATGTCTCACTGAAAAGAAAAAGGAAATCGTAAAATTCAACTAATAGGATGTTTGTCCAAGGACATTAAAAGGCTTTTGCAATATATATACACTGTATAAGTATGAGGGTAAAACCTTTTAGGCAGGTACGGAAAGATTTAGATCATATTCTCCTCTGTTATATAAAGAAACCTCACTATCTCATTTAAAAAAAACAACATCTTTTATGCCTGTTAAATGTTCTCGTTAAAAAGAAGAACGTAGAATTGTACAAATAGAACAGAGCTCCTATAGTGCACTATCAACTCTCATTAGAGGCGTTTGAACAGAAAAAGAATGTACACTTGCACAGTATTCCCCCAAGTGGGACCTAAATATGGGTCATAGATGCATAAAAGTAGGTTGTCCAATTATTTTAGAAAATGGTATTCAGTGCTTCTGGCTAAATCCTCCCAGGCTGCTGCAGAGGGAGCTCTAAAATAAACCGCCTGAAACAAGGAAAACTTTGTCAGATAAACCTCCACGAAATAAAAAATAAAGAATGCAAAAAGCATTTGTGGGTTTTTGAATGCATTTCTTTTATATAGAACTCATCAATCTTCTCATTCTGATAATGTGGTTTTATATAATGCTACATGCTAAAGGGTGACATAACATTTTCCAAATCTTCATATTTCAACCCAGTTCAGACTCAGGTTGCGGTTTCATGCACAAACCGGCGAGGATTAATGGTAGTTCAACTCCTGCCCTATTACTGTTGACCCCTAATGTAGCTGACACGGCATGTGGCAGAAAGCCATGCTAAGAGGCTTCTCAGACAGCGAATGTAGCAGAAACTAGCTTCTTATCTCTCTTTTACCATGCATAATGCCCCTGACGCCAGAGCTAATGGCTAACAAGCACCGCCTGTTTGCCGTCAGAGGTAGGACATGGATTTCTAGCGCTGTCAGACGGGATTTCGGACACCTCCCCAGGCATTTTTGCTCATTAGCTCCAATGCCAGACTCAGAAAAGTGATAAATTATAGCCACCATGCTAGCGGCCGAGCAGAGACTCGGGTCTCACTGGCGGCAACAACTCATAAAATTAAGATACTATTCTCCCCTCTAGTGAGCTAATTGCTATTTTAATAAAATACAGAATTAATATGACAGTTCTGAATAACACTCATCGACACTTCAGTGGAATGCCAACGTCTGAATGCTGTCTGAAAACTATAATTACCTCCACCCTTTCATTCGCTTTGCTCACAATTAACGCCGCACACCGAAATAACTGACAAGAAAGCAAAACTCGGGGGGGCGAGGATCGTTCTGTAGAGATTTTCCCCTGTAATGATTCCTGTCCTATTAGAGAAAATAGTTGGAAAGACCATCAAACACCGGGACGCTCTCGGATTTTTGAGGTGAGGCTGGCTGCCGTTGCCTTTTTCAGGGGCTTTTAATGGATTATGGTTTAATGATTTACTGCTAGGGAGAATAAAAATATGAATAAAATATCTAATGAATCAAATTATCATTTTTGAAATGGGTTTAATGAATGCGCATTAAATGACATTTATTTTTTAACGCAAAAGTGTTGTTTGACAACACTTTTGACTTCCTGTTGGATTTGAGGCATAGCTCCGAGAGTGTCAGAGTTTCCTGCAACAGAAACTGAACCACATGCAGGGAAGATGTTTCAGCACTATTCTGTATCCGGGTGTAGACCGCCATCTGCCCAGCTCAGCTCCATTCTTCCTCTTTAGCGGAGTCATCAACATTTGTCCTTAATGCTGTTGTTCTCTCCTTCCATCCTGTGGTTTTTCTCCACATCCATTCTCACGTGCGTCCAAAGCTTGCGAGTTAATCTCCTCTGGATTATATTACGTCGATTTGTCATGAAACGACATATTTTACCGGTTTTATTTCTACGTCATCCTTTTCTAAACTCTTCCATTCATTCCTCGTCGTCATTTTTACATGTGCTTTTCCAATTTCATCGTTATTTCTCCTCGCCTTCCCCGCTAATATTATACCCATTTTTCTTCTTACTTCTTCTTTTATATCCTGTACCCCTAAACTTACAACTTCATGTGTCCCTTCTATGGACATTTGGTCTTATCCTCTTCTCTTGTCTGTCCATACACACTTAAAGGAACAGTCTACTTCGTCCACATCTTCTCAAACACAACTGGACAGATTTCGTACTTTGCTTATTTTGATTTTTAATGTGATTTCACTCACATGCACCTAAGATGGAGGTCAAGGTCTCGCCACATCAGCAGAGTTTTCCCACTAGCAGAGGCATCAGTGTCTTTCTAGTAACTCCTTGTGTCCATGTTTCCTTCCTTTCTCCATATTCTCCATCCCCTCTTCCTCTTTTTTACTTCATCCATCTTTCCTGTTTCTCTCGGGTCCTTTTGTCCATTTTTTCTCCAAAAAAGAAAAAACGTTTTTTCTGCTTTGCCTACTTTACCACCGGATAAGGCATAAAAATGATAATCCTGATTCTTTGAAGCTGAATTGAGATGCTGATTATTTATGAAGACTATTCAGACATATGTCCAGCTCGTTCTCTCTGCTAGCCGATAGTTCAGAGGTCGGGAAACTCGACTGCTGTGGAATGTTTCTATATTTCCCTTCCATGTTTTGCAGACGGTGAAGCTTATGGAAAATAATCGCATGAGGGGATGACATAACATTTTTTATCCAATGTGACGACCTGATAGATGTGGATGAGTGGATGATGGACTATTAGCGATACACATTAGCGGATGTTTTCTTTTTACCGTCATGCATTCATCATGCAAAAAATTTCTGCCGTGTTTTCAAAAGAAGCAGTTAGTTGTGCTGTTTTGACTTCTTTGCTGACGATTGTCTTTTTTACATCACTCACGCTAAATCTCAAAAATAGTTCCAATCAACAGATGATGATTGGAAGTGATCAAACTCTTTCATGTCCTACTCAACTGTTTGATGGGACAAATTTAAGTTATTGATTCTCATAGAAAATGTGACTGAACCTGTTTAATAATGTGATAATAATGTGTTTTTTAATAATGTGACCCAGTGGCAGAATTTTAACCTGTTGATTTGTCGTGTTATGATAAATTTAGAGTGTCTAAGATATTAAATGAATAAAGTCCCCAAATATATAAAATATTCAAAAACAGATAATTGATGTCTTTTGCGAGCAGTGTTGTTATATTGTTTTTGTCTCTCCTGCCTCGTCCTGTTTTTAATCTTCTCTCTCCTCAGTCATGTTTGTTTGCTGCCTTGTTTCTTTTATCTCTACCGCTCGCCACCCCCTCCGGAATCACTTTACCTCTGTGGCACTTCCTCCACCCTATTTGTCTCCGTTTACTTACAACCATAACGCCGTTATGCTAGGCCAGCGATATGTTTATGGCGCCGTAAAAACCCGAATTGGAACATAAGGGCCGGATAAAGGCGGATCTGTTTTTTTTGTTTTTTTTGTACGCCTTTAGCACGACTGAGTGAGGTGTTATACCTGACGATCGGTAAACACCTTCCTCCGGGAGAGAGAGAGAGAGACAGAGCGAGCATGTGTCTTTAAAAGCCCGGACCCATCCTCCAGGCCCTGCTGTGTAGTCTCATAAAAAAGCTTGCCACACAATTTGCTTGATGTGTAGAATTTTTTTTTCTTCCTCTTCTTCCTGGCAAATGGCAACCAGCCCCTGTAGCTTGATGGATGTGCTGAAGTGGAAAATGACCTCGGAAAGAACAGGGAGGAGAGAAAAAAAACAAAACGACCGGCAGGGTAGAGGAGGATTCTGATAGAACGGTTACTCTGTCTTCTTGAGTAACTTTGGAAAATGTCAAAGTGTCCCGTTAAAGACAAATCCACCTCAGATTTGAGCAGATATTTTAAAACTTTTATATATGCAGGCTAGCAGCAGATGAGCTGCAGCGTACCCAGGTCTTAAACAAGAACTGGTCATAAAGATTAGTGGGAGTTATCCCAGTGGGCTGCTGGGTAAGCGGGCCTCATAATGTTACAAAACCACCGTTGAACGCCGAAGTCCGGTACAACCAAGCTAAGCAGCGGTCACATGGTAAGGTTCATGATGAAGCTTGTATGGCTAGCTTGCATTTTAGCTCTATCAGTTGCAAATGGAGAACCTCATGGTTCCACATACCCCTTTTCCACCGAGATGGTTCCAAGGCTATTTCGGAGCCGGAACATGAATAAGAACCAGCTCCTGGCTCTCAAAACTGGTGCAAGACAAGTACCAACTCTTTGCTGGTCTAGATCTAAGAACCGATTACGTCAGGGGCTGGGGGCGGAGTTATTGTGACCAACAATTACAGCGCTAACAGTGAACCGCCCTTTAACAGCCGAGCGATTTTCATCCGATAAACTACCGATAATATTTTTTTTTTCGGCTCTGGATCTCAACATAGGGTTGTGAAGCCCGGAACAGCACTTGTATAGAGATGGTGAGTTCCTCCGTCCTCGTTGTTTGCTTGAGTGTGGCACAAGGGTTGCTGGGTAAAACAGACGGTGACAAAGTGACGATACACGGTGACGTAATGGCGTGGCTCTGACCCGGCTCCTCTCCAATGGAAAAGCAAACAGATTCTTAGGAGGTGCAAGAGTTGAACTGTAGGTTGCACTAAGATAAAATATTTGATTTATGACAAAAACTTAAAGCTTAATATACTAATGAAACATGAACATGAACATTAGCACCTTAAAACTAGACCTAAGCCATACAACAGCAAGAATATATCCCCTCAAAGCCACAAATCTCCTGTGTTGTACAAGCGATTACCCTGATTGAACGCCCTGATGGAATAAATGTGAAGTTATGTCCAAAAAACAGTGTTTTTCGTAAAAAAAAAATATCCGCCCAGTTACTAAAATACTAACTATCAGAGTACGATATAAAGAAAAGCAGATCTCCTTGAGTCGATTCATATGCAACGAAGGTTAACTCACAAAAACTTTTGGTGATGGGAAGCTTTCCCAAGTAGCAAAAACATGCAACTGAACTTTCCCAAAGTCGATCCAGTTCTTCCTCGCACTGAAGTCTATAAAGATATAACATATCAAAATGATCCATGTCATAGTTTTATCGAATTAACATCAAAGATCTGTGGCCGGGAGACAATTCCATAATATTGGTGACTTTTTGGGGATATTTTTATTCATTTACTGTCGTCCCTGACAGCAAGTGTGTTTCCCCGATAAGCCACCAATCCCCTGCGTTGAACAAGCAACCTTCCTGATTGAACTCCTCAAATTAAATGTGAAGTTATGTGTATTTTTTGTGTCCAAAAAACAGTTTCTCATAAAAAAAAAGAGCTCCCCCAGTGGGTAAACTATGAACTATTGATGAAAAACACAATTGTTACAAGATAGAACTCCTTGGATAAATTGATACGCATCAAAATTTGGACTAAATCGGACCAACGGTGGAGAATTTATTGCCCGAAAACTTTTGGAGATAAAGCTCCCCCTAGTTTCAGAAATTTACAACCAACCTTTCCCAAAATCAATCCATTTCTTCACCACGCTAAGATCTACGCGGATATAAAACTTTAAAATGATCCATGAAATCGTTTTTGAGTTATCAGGCCATAACACGAAGGCTCTGCATCATGACGCCGGCGGCGATGACGATTCTATTTCATCCCCGAGTTTTCGGGGTTGAAATGGGATCAAAACTTATATTACACATGTTACATATTCTTTAGCTCTGGTAAAGTGTTTTTATTGCATACTAGGAATAAACCCCTCCAACTTCTTACCGCATGCATTTAATTAAGCACTTTATTTAATCAATTCAAGCAAACTAAACCTCCAAAAACCGACATTACGGTTTTAACCGTCATCACTTTTACGAGTTCCTGGGTTTACCTCAGGGGGAGCTTACATTCTATAATTAAAAATGTACAAAGGGTAAATATTGTATGAGCTGATTCCACTATTTTAGAAGAAACATTTTTTTTTTTTAACATATTAACACCAGAGCGTTAATTATCTCGCTGCAGAATTTTATCCCTGGAAGTCGGAAGGGAAGTTTAATCTTTTTTTTGGGGCGCAATAAACCAAAAATGTCGGTGTCACGACTCCCAGAAGAGGAGGTTGTAACTTTTCTTCCTCTTCAAATCTTACTTCTTCATCATATACAAGACTCTTCATCGCCTTTTTCTTTTTTTTACCACCGTTGTTGCATTTAATCCATTTATTGATTAAACCCATCAAGCCTATCATCGGTCTATAATCCAAACCCTTAAAAAAAAAAAAAAAAAGCCACTGATCGCCTCCTCGTCTGAAAGAGCCATCTACTTGGCGGTCGGTTTATGGTCGCCGTCATCGATGCTGGCGGTGAGTTTTACTGTCATCGACGCGGCTGTGAATTGTTCAATAAAACCAGCGGCGTGTAAAGGTCGAACCGCCTGTGTGCCGCCGCCGCCGCTGCGATAAGTCATGTGTGAAAGGTCGCCGCGTTATTTCATCGACATCAACCTTACCTTGACCCGACCCTGAAATGAGGGCGGGACCGCTGAGGATGAGATAAAAGCTGCAAGGATGATGAGGATGATGATGATGATGAAGATGGTGACTCTGTTCAGTTGTGGTTAAGAAAGGAAAAAGGAGCATGGAGGTGAATCGACACCCGAGGAGTCAGAAAAGCTCCGTGGCGATGGAAACACAGAAAAAAGGCCATCGCTGCGTATTTACTGCTTTTATCGAAGATTTATGGCTCCTACAATTTAAGTCACGACGAATAAAATGTATTATAATATAGAAAAAAAAACAGCTAAACTGATCTTTTACCATTATGGTGGACCGGGTAGCAGACCTGCCTCTGAAATTGGAAATCCGATCCTTTTAGGCAGCAGGTTTTCAGTTAAAACATCCAGCAGTGTATCAGCAAACATCCGCCGGTGTAAAGTGTCTCCGAGCAAGAAACCGAAACCCCCCGTCAGGTCCTGGAGCGCTGTTCTCCAGTCGACCCTGACCTCCCTGCGGACGGGCAGGTGGTTGGGGTTCTACTTGCGGGGATCGATACGGAATCAAGTATTACAACCGTGATATTTGAGATGTGCGGCGTTAACCCCGGGAGGTCAACGTAGCCTGGAAGAGAATCAAGCTAGCTCTGACTTTTCCATCGGTTTCACAGCAGAGAGGTGAATTAATAATAAGAAAGAAAGAAAGAAACATACAGGCAACCGGCAAACACCCGACGTACCAGAAGAACGTAGAAAAGTCAGTATCCCACTTATATATAGATAGAAAGAAACTTTATTATATTATATACCTCAATATATATATGGATGGCTGGATGGATGGATGGATGGATGGATAGATAGATAGATAGATAGATAGATAGATAGATGGATAGATAGATAGATAGATAGATAGATAGATAGATAGATAGATAGATAGATAGATAGATAGATAGATAGATAGATAGATAGATAGATAGATAGATAGATAGAGAACCAAACAAAAAACAACATTTGACTATGTTGTTTTTTTTCATGTTTTCAGACCTTGAATAAGAGGAGATCATTTCCACTTCCTGTTTGGACCTCAGCTGTGGTGTTGATTTTAAAAAGTGACGCCTATTTTAGCTAAAACAGCGCCGTGTGAACAAAGTCTGACTTATATGTGGATGTATGAGGAAACGGTTTGTGGACTATCCTGTTCAGGGACGTGGAGGGGCTGGAGCCAATCCCAGGAGACATTGGGATAAAAAAAAACTTCACAATGTCACCATGTCCTCTGTTGTGCATCATTCCGAGTCCAGAACCTTCCTGCTCCTAATAAATATTCTAAATAGTACATTTACGATGTATTTCATTCATTTTTGATGAAAAATATCACAATAAAATAGTAATATTAAAATTCACTCCAACACCAAACCCAATAACCGCTACATCTGAAGGCGTAAAAACCCAGTCCACGCCTTGCAAGTACATGAACTCTCCTGAACCCGGAATAATACGTACACTGTCCATCTATCTTTTTCATTTCCTCCCACTCTCCCCTACGCCGTTTCCCCCAATCTTCCACCCATCTCCTCCCTTTTCTACCGCTTGTCCTTCCCGCTCTCTCTCCTCTTCCTCCTCCATGTTCAGCTGATGAAAAACAGAATCGATGGGTTGCTGCTTTGTGCAGCAGAGGTGTTGAATGGAAATCAATGTGCTATCTAAAGACAACAGAGCTGCAAACCTTAAAAAAAAAAAGAAAAAGTAAAGGGGCAGCCATAGAAAGAGGCGAGGATAAGAAGACAGGCAGAAAAAGAAGAGACTTTGATTGACGTGACGGAGCGAGGAAGGATGCGAGTGGGTGGTGAAGAGGCTTGTCTAATCACTCCTCCCTGGTCCCGCTGGATGCTGTTTGTTTTTGCGGCGGTCATGTTCCGCAGCTCAATATTTCCGAAGAGTTCTTTCAGGTTGGGGTTTAAAAGTAGAAATGTCGTCTTTTTCAGGTCGGCCGTCCCTTAAAGGCAAAAAGGCGCCGGGCTGATTTTTTTAGAAGGGAGCAGCAGACAACAAGGAAACTATCTTTTAATGTGAAAAAAGCTCCATCCATCCATCATGGTGGCGTCCTCTGAAGGCGGTTGAGTACAGAGAGATTAGGACGAACGCGCATACAGATATTACCGAAAGGTTATTCTTATATCGGTATCCATGCGGAGATGAAGACTCCAGGAGATCAAGGATTCCCGGATCATGGCAAAAACAAGCCGTGAGAGATGTATTTAACGACATAGATCGACGTCTGCACGATCGGACCAGACGGTCAATCTCCGCTCCGCTACAGCTCCGGATAAATTAAGTGTGTATGGGGGGATTAGCCGCGATATTAATGCCAGATAATCCGGGCGGAGATCCCAACAAAGGCTCTACTTGTTTGTTTATTCCCTCCATCCCCGCATTTCGGCGGAGTAAATATTTAGATCAAATAACAATCATTCCCTGCAAGATCGATCTTATCTGCTCTAATCCCGGGGCAAACACGGCGAGTCAAGAAGGACTAGCCGAGGCGTCGCTGTTCAAAGACGGAGCTGCCTCGATTCGCCGGCCTCGGCTGAGGATCGTGAACTTTCTCACGCTTGCCGTTTGTTGGAAATCTTCGCAATCCATCACCGTCTAATCTCCACCCACCCTGACGTGAACTGTCTGTCTGTGCTGTAATAAGCTTGCAAAGTCCACATATGTGCAAAAACAATGCTAATTGTTGCTAATTGCTAATTGACTTCTCAATTTTGTCCAACAACCAAAAAGCGGTCTCGGTCTAGATCAAGTTGAAAAGTAGTTTAGTTGGTTTTTACGTGTGAAAGCACCTTCTCTGGAAAGTTTAGACTTCAGAACCAACTACAGGAAGTTACAATCAGCCATCATCGTCAACAAACACAAGAAGAATAAAATCAAATGTAACCAGGAAGAACTTAACTGGACTACTTTTGGTGTCCAAGGACATAGTTTCCCCCTTGTCGATCCCGATCTGTCCTGATGTGAACTGGCTGTCTGCGCTAATATTTGTAGTATTTATGCAGTAGGGGGCCCGATACTCGTTATAAATAAAAGAATACGTTATTGGAATAGGATAAAAGTTGTTTTTACAGCTTTTATCTCCCACAGGAACCCAACAGGCTCATTAAAGTTGCATGTAGTCGACCGTGACCTCATCTTTACCGCTCCGACTCGGTTCCCTCTCAACCTCAACATTAACTACATCACGGTTCCGTGTCCAGAACGTGAACTACCTGGTTCTGGTCTGATCCACACGTCAGCTTCATTTCATCCAGGTTCATTTAAATCCTTACATGAACGTCAGACCTGATCAGAACTATTAGATATTCATTCATTTCCAGGATCATAAGCCTTTAATTCCCACTTTATTTCCATAATGCCCTGTTTTTTGTTTTTTTTTTAATTTATAAAATGATAATATATTCTGTTTCCACACACTGAATGCTAAATGGATTTTTTTCTGGTTATTTACAGTCTAGAATATGTCAAAAATTATCAATTACATTGATTTAGAAGGATTTTAACATTTTTATTTAGTATAAAAAAATTATCTTTGTATAACAATAATATGAAAATCCTGATTTTTATATACTAAGTTTTATTTAATTTTTTTGTTTTCAACAGTGAAGGAAAGTTTAATGATTATCAAAAACATTGATTAAAATGTATTTTTACATTTTATTTAGTATTAAATTTTGTTGGAAGAAAAAACTGCTTAAAACATTAGCGTCCTGAAAGCACCATAAAATATTATATGACATTATCTGACATTTTATTGACTTAATGACAGAATATAACATCAGTTCTGATTATCTATCAAATATTTTATACATCTTTTAGGATTTTCTTTTAGAAAATATATGTATCATATCATATAATATATAATCATATAATCATATAAGTATATAAATACGAGATACATGCTTTAAGGAAGTATTTTGCTAGCACAGAGAATAAGTGATATATTATAGGTTAGATGTTGCTTTGAGAAAATATCTAACCGAATACGCAAACTTTTCAAAACTGACGACGGTTACATTATCGCAGACAAAATTGATAAAAAATTATAAAACTGAAGAGACATTCCTTCAGTCTTACCTGTAAACCAGTGAGTCGTCTTGGCTCCCATTGTACTGGATCTGGAACATCCTAATTCCTGGAATATTCCTCTGGAAGTTGAACTTTATCAGTGCCGTTGAAGACGTCGCCTCCGCCGTCACCACCCTCTTATCCGCGCCGCCTTTGACGTCAGCTGTCACGTTGCTGCCGTTGGCTCCGCCCCGGGTGGACGTAGAAATGTCTGAGGATCCCGGGTCGGGCTCCTGGATGTTGTTGGTGTTGTTGGAGATGTGAGGCAGTTTAATGATAACCAGGTCTATCGTCTGGTGGTTTTCACCGGCGGGGTTGGAGGAGATGCAGGTGAAGGAGCCGGTGTCTTTCACAGTGCTGATGAGGATGTCCAGAGTCCCGTTGGTGTAGACCAGCGTTCTGGAGGAGTTCGATACCAGTTTGCCCTCAGGAGAGATCCAGTGGATGGCCGGCTCTGGGTCACCTCTTGCTTTACACCTGAAACCAGAAGAGTGGTGCTCATTTTTGAGCATTCGCCCTTTGTAGCCCTCAATAAATAACAACTGTTTGGTGTCTCTTCAAACTCAACATCACATCCATGTCCTGAATTATATTCATTACTTTAACATCCTGTAATACTGGGTTCTGCAGAACTTTGACTTCCTTGTTGTAAGCATTCTATTCCGTGATCTCTACCCAGCTCAGAATCGTTGAAGGATATTCCAAATTTGGAAACTCTGAGTTTAATCCTGAGCTCAGGGCTGATCAGCCGTGAGAATAGAAACTGAATCACCACGATCTGATGATTCAGTTTCTATTTCTGTCACCACGATGAAGAACTCAATTTTTCCTTGTCCTCAAAACGCGTCTGAAAAATTCAGATACGACCCGGACGATGTTTTTTTTTTAAGTGAGAGGAGATGAAAGAAAAATCATGAACTTTAACTGTAAATTGATAAAATATAACAACTAGAAGGACACAAACGTTTCAGTTTTAACGTGTTAAAAAGGATGCTGGGAAATATGAGAAACATCGGATGGGTTGACCTTCTACTTAAACGTATGGGCTGGGACCGTAACGGAAAGAGAATAATAGCATCCCGTCGATTTCCCCCGTTTCCCAATTTCATCATAATTCCATATTTGAGAATATAACATCTATCATGATTGGAAGCGTGTGAGCAATATATATGCAAATGAGGCAATCATCATCCCTCAGACCTGTTGTTCTCTTGATTTAGTTTGCTCTCCCTTAACATTTGAGCGCCGTGTTCCTGTTTCCTGCTTCATTGAACGTCTCATATATTTTTGAGTGGCTGGTAAACATAACGGACAACCGGCGGAATTAAAAGGGAGCGAGTTTGTGTGTGATTGTGTTTGTATGTCAAGTGGTGGTTACATGATAATAGTAACGGCATGTGACGGTGGTAATGTGTGTGTAGGGTGATGACAAAACAGATTTGACTTCCTCCTGGTTTCTTCATCTCAGACTAAACTGTGTTGGATCCTCAAATCGAGTTCCTGAAAAAAGATCCTGAGAAAAGAGAAAATATTGAACTAAAAAACAGCAGACACCTTGGAAACTAAATTCAAACCTACCAAACTGCATTGATAACTGGTTCCACCCAGATCTGATCACTAGCGGCACTCTTCATCCACACCACCACTACAACAGATCGTCTTCAGAAGCAGGAATGGGGCTTGAAGGTCTCACCATTAGCACACTATCCCACAATCGAATAAAAACAAATTCCAGAATGGATGAGGAAGGAGTTGATGGACATACTGCACCACAGCCTGAGAAGGTTCTGGGACTCAACAGACCCAAAGTGGGACACATGACCTACAACTGGAGAAAACCTGGAAGGATAATGAACCCCCACAGAAGTGGATGACCTTCCAAAGTTCCTCTGATAGCACAGCGAAGGCTCATTTAAGAAGCCACAAAAGATTTGAAAGAAAACCTTCAAGGGGCTCCGAGCTTCTCTCACCTCCGTAAAAGTCAGAGTTCATGGATCTACTATTCCAAAGGCGCTGGGCAAGAATGGGAATATCGAGTGGCGAGGAGAAAGAGATTTCTAACCCAGTAGATAATTAAGGCTCGTGTGAATTTTACCACAAAGCACTTTGATGACCCTCGGATCTCTAAGGAGAATCTTCAATGGACCAGTCCAAAGTTGATTTGTTTGAGGACATGGTTTCCTTCGGAGCCCCACGAGTCCCTTGAGATTTTTTGTGTTTTTTTTCAATCTTGTACGCACAAGTGAATTATCTAATGATTTATTGTTAATCCATACGAGTCTCTTGATGGACGAAGCCCCCATAGAACAAATGATGGACTGACCCGGCTTATTAACTTTTATTATCAGATAAAAAGGTCTAACAGTTAGTTTAAGAAACACACCGCGAGGACGATGGAGCGTACCTTAATTTCATCATCTCAGAAAACATACACAACGCCGACCGGCCTCTCTTCATCTGTGACCTTCCAAAACAAGTGCACTTAAAACCCATTAGGCAAGAACAGGAAAGATGAGCTCGTGTCTATGCTGTAAACAGAAAAAAGTTAGGGACTCATATTTTTACGGCTTTTTTTTGTAGATATGGGATCGTTATCAGCAGGAATCGTTGACCGCGCATACTGAATGCCGATGAATCGCAACGCTGTATTTAGCTTGTGAGCATGACCTGAGCTTTATTGAGATGCTGTGGTGGGACCCTCCGATGTGGCTTCGAAACTCACTTCTGCAAAGAAGAGTGGGCCAAAATTCCAACACAGTGATGTCAGAGCGTGAACTCCAGTTAGCAGAAGAGTTCGGTTGCGGTTGTTCCTGCCGACGATGCAAAAACTGGAGGAGGAACCATACTACAGTTATAAACCTACCTGAGTAAGACCCTCTGGCCTTCCAGGACCCTCATCTCATGGGAGTATCTGGTGATGAGCGGAGGCTCGCAGAGGAACTCCTCCTCAGGGATGGACCAGAAGTACCGTCCGGACAGGTGCTGGGGCGAGGCGCAGGTCTCCAGGTCGTCCTCTCGGTTCAGCCTCCGCAGCCACAGCAGCTCACAGTTACAGTGGAGGGGGTTCCCACCGAAGGACAACGCGAAAGACGTGGAGGACAGGATCCCCGATGTGGCCAGGACCTGGTAGAACGAAAAAATGATCCATGTTTGTCATTCTTCCCAATAAAACTCTTCCTCCTCGTGATCAATGGGCGCCGTTTCCCTTAACCGGTTTACCATCCTGGCAGCCGATCGTGTGGCTTTTATTCCATTAAGATATAAATTATGGGTAAAAAATAATCTGTTTCCTAAATTTAGATGATGGACCGCCGATATGCTAACATCTCACACTTCATGCTTTTTCTGTGATATTATTTGTAAATTAATTCAAGGTATGAATAACTTTAGTGTTTTAGCGTCTTTTTAGCACTGACGCTACCTTCAGTTAGTAAAATGTTTTGTTTTGTGATGGATATTATTTTTATGGTGCCAAGTTGAGTCAGATTATTTTATCTTCCGTAATACATTTAAAACAACCTCAGGTGACTAAGGTGCTGAACAAATACGAATAAAATCAACAATAAAAAATAGAGAAATTGCAAAAAAAAAGCAATAAATACGAAATAAACGATAAAAATTCATCAAATAAAACAAAAAAATTTTTTTGAAATTGATGCCAATCCCAGAGTCAGAAACAAAACGATTTCCAAAATTCCCCAAGACGAAAGTGTTTCCTGCGAAACCACACTTTCGGTGGTTTAAGCTCTCTAAGAATACCTGCGCTCGCTGAAAGAGGGGGTCCGGCGGCAGCTTTTGAAGTTTATTGGAGGTGACGTCCAGCCGGTTCAGCTTCTGCAGCAGGGAGAACGTCCCCTCTGGAATGAAGTCCAACATGTTGTGGTCCAAACTCAACGTATGGAGGCTGGTCATTCTCTGCAGGAACGCCAAGAGAGAAGCACAGCTTCGTATTTTTGATTAAGGATGTAGGGATACGTGAGAAACTTGTCTTTAGGTTTCCCCGGGAATCTTTGTTGTGAGTTTCGGATGGGAGATATTTTCGAAAAATTCAAATTTGACTCAATAATCTCAATAAGTCAATAAGTCTCAATAATAAACTAATGAATAGATACTGAATGAATCAGCTGCATTCTAAAACAATACTGCATTTAGATTTTAAATTGGAAAAAAAGACTTAGGATTTAAATATTGCACTTTATTATTGTTATTTTTTTTTCATTATTGTAATTATCTAGCAATAATGTGTAGGAATATTACAAATTATTTATTTTCTATTTATTTATTTTTCCATTTTTGCTATCATCTAGCAATAATATGTAATAATATTAAACTTTTTTTATTCATTTATTTTTTCATTATCACCATTATCTAGCAATAATGTGCAATAATATACTTTTTTAACTTTTCATTATTGCTATTATCTAGCAATAATAAGGGTATAATCCCTGAAAAGCCCCTAATCTGCATTGAAAAGACGAATTGACACTGATTGTACTCCTCAAATTGAATTTGACGTATTATCTGAAATGCATTTTTCGTAAAAGTGAGTAAAATAAATAATAATAAATAAACATCCTGTAGTTGATTCAAATTGCAACAGATTTCAACCAAATCGGACCAACGATGGAGAAATGATGTCCCGAAAACCATTGGAGCTAAAGCTCCCCCTAGTGTCGGGAATATGCAACCGATCTTTCCCTAAATCAGCCCAGTTCTTCCTCGCACTAAGGTCTATGTGGGCATAAAACTTGAAAACGATCCATTCGATCGTTTGAGTTTCCCGTGAACACGGTAGGCTCTGCGGCGGCGATGACGTTTCCCTAATATCCCAGACTTTTTAACGGATATAATTAACGGACTGATTCCATTTGTTTCATTGGTTTAAAGCTGTTTTTTTTTCTGGTCAGGGATTGAAATCATGAATGGGGACTCATCATTCATCATCCTTTGAGGGATGGTCCTCGCCAAGGACATTTCATGCATTTCCTCCGTCGGCAGCTTTTTTACGCTCAACCGTTTTACAGACTGGTAAATCCGTCCAGTGAGACGCGAGATCCTGCCTTCATTTCCATAAAACCAGGGATAAAATACCGCGCGAGGTATGGCAACCATCAAATCCCCCACCGTAAAACCGGTACTCTGTTAAGTACGCTGATCCACGGAGACGCTGACATGTGCAATAAATATAAAAACGCTCGTTGGCTGGGGAAATAGCCGTAAAACCGGTGATGCTGAAAGAAATTAAAATCTCCTCTTCAGTCTGAAGATCGGTGACAATAGAATACAATCAACTCTAGAAGCCCCCGGGGTCTTCATTACATCATCTCCAATAAATCACCCAAAAGGTTTTATAGTGCTTCCTCACTGTCGCCGGGAAACAGGTTCATTTGAGGGCAGAGCAAGTCGCCGCCGTTTTGAGAGAGATCCTGACCTGGATGGCCTCCCACGGAATGGAGTCCAGGTTGTTGTAGCTGAGGTCCAACTCCTCCAGCGCCAGCAGGTCGTTGAAGGCCCCCTGGTGGATCAGCATCAGCTGGTTGTTGTTGAGAATGAGGTGGTGGAGCTTCGACATGCCGCTGAAGGTGTCGTTGCCTATCCTCGTTAGCCGGTTGCTGCAGAGAGAGAGCGAGAGAGAGAGAGAGAGAGAGAGATTGATCGACTACATTATCCGATCGAGAGATTCGAGTTTTTAATCCCGGCGGTTCCGTTCCGATCCGTACCTGTTCAGGTGCAGAGCTCTGAGGTTCTCCAGATCGGCAAAGGCTTGCGACGTGATGTAGGAGATGGTGTTTCTGGACAAGGTCAGGTCCACCAGCCGCGTCATGTTCGCAAAGTCTTTCCTCTTCACACTGGCGGAGACAGATGAGTTCTATCAGACCGGGAGGGACTGGGTCCCCCAGCTTTATGTCCACATTTCCACCAGAACCGACAATTCCAATGAAACAGAGCTCTGATTCATTAACGTCCTGCTCAGCTGTTCGGTCCAACACATTTTCAGTCACTATTTCTTACTGGAAAATGCGACTGAACCTGTTTATAACGCGACCCAGTAGCATTATACGTGTATTTGCGAAAGAGTAAGGGGCCGAGGATACAGCCCTGTGGGACACCGCAGGTCAAAGGTGCCACCAATGAGGAGGCATTAACCACGGCTAACGAGGAAGTCCTATTTAATGAGTCGTTAGAAAGGAGATGAAAGGATTATCTGCATCTGTCAAAGTTAAGAAATGTATTTTTGTGAATATATATATAGTTTATCTTCGTCATCGATGACCTTCCTCAGACGATTTCAGGGATGTTCTCCCTGTGACCACAGATGTAGAAAATGATGAAACTGAAGCTGTGGCTTTTACTTCTTGGAGATTCTGCAACTGCTATAATTGTAATTATCAGTTGCTGACCTCAGATGGAGAAGGTGGTTCTGGTCGGACGGACCCGGACTTTTACTGTAGCAGCGGCGACTTAACGTCGATTAAAGGATCGGTCCTTCTACTTTACCAGGGTCTATTTGTGCACAAATAAACTATACTTCTACTTGAGTACAAACTGTGTGTACTCTTCCTGCCTTTAAGTACTGCAGAATAGTTATTTTTGGACCTAACGGTTACCTGGTGACAAAGTTGTCCGCCAGCCGTAGCTCCACTGTGTGCCTGTCGATGTTGGGCGGGACAAACAGAAGACCCTTCTTGGCACAGAGGGTTGCCAGGTTTGGTGACAGGATCTGGCAAACGCAGCGCTTCGGGCAGACCTGCGCCCTCACTGCCATGGCGACCGTCAGCATCACACACAGCAACAGCCTCTCCATGGTTACCGACCGCCGCCCGGACGATGTCACCTGAGGAAACGAGACAAAGGCGAGGACAGAGGGACTGGATTAATAACCCAGACCCGATTAATGCCGGCTCTGTTCGATGACATCATCACCTCATCGGAACGTTTTTAGAAGCAGGAAGTTGCTTCCTTTAGATCTCACCAGTAGCACACTATGCCGAAAATCCAAAGAAATTCAGGTTTGAGTTAAAATCTAGCAGTCTGGGATCGGTTCCGGAACTTTTTATTTTTAAAGCTCTGTGACGTCACAGATCCACAGATCTCCTTAAATCTGTCGTAAACCAAACGCAGCATTCCACTGGAAGGACATCGGACCTAGGGTGGAACGTGGAGGATGACTCAGCATTGAGTTGAAGATAACATGAATTCTGCTCTCAGACAGGTAATTCTGAAAGAGAATGTCGGGTCATCAGTCTGTAAGATGAAGTTCTAGAGCGTTCCCTCTTTTTTAGGATATCCTGTCATGGACTGATACGTCACGCATCACGACTGCACTTCCTGCAGAATCACAAACTCTACGCCAGACTGAAAGCATGAACTGAAGATATCAGATATACATATACATATATACATATATATGATATATATATATATATATATATATATATATATGATATATTATAAGATACTCCAGGAGGCCATGATGTCAAGGCGCTCTGATAGCACGCATCAGGAATCCCTCATACATTCACCCTCATGGCGAATAACCTCTGAACTCCTCCTAATCTGAGCAGCTGGAGTGAGTCTGACTCTAATGATCTCTGATCAGACCTGGCCCGGTCTGAACCCAAGGACCCCTGAGCCGGATCTGCACCGACTTCAAGGCATCGTTAGGAGACGCACTCACACACAGACAAAGATGCACAAACACACACACACACACACACATATTTACATTTGCGCATTTACCCAGTCATTATTAAGCAGCAGTGCTTGAAGTTAATTAGGAGAGTTTGAGAGTGTGAGAGAGAGAAAGAGAGAGAGAGCGGGGAAAGAGACAGAGAGAGGGAGGAGAGAGAGAGTGAGAGAGAGACAGCAAGGAGAGAGAGGGAGAGAGGGGGAGAGAGAGAGCGAGAGGGAGGAGAGAGAGGAGAGAGAGAAGGAGAAAGAAAGAGACAGAGCAGGGAGAGAGAGAGAGAGAGAGGAGAGAGAAAATGCTCATTAATGACAACCTTGATTGGGGTTTGAAGGACATGGGAGAATCAGGATTAAAGGGATCATAGTGCAAATACACACACACACACACACATGCACACACACACACACACGCACACACACACACACACACACACACACAAACACACACACATATATAAATATATATATATGTATACATGCAAATGATTGCACCGACTGGCTGAGGATGAAGCATTCAGGGTTTTATTCCCCAGATGTAATTATATCAAAGAAAAAGCCGTGGTGAGAAGATTACGCCTGAGGAAGGCTACTTTTTTATTTTCATGTCAAACTCAAAAATAATAATAATAATAATAATAATAAGTGGTGATTAACAGATGACGATATAATACATTATATAATGTGTGCTTGTTCATCTGTAGTCCATATGCTGATGACTCAGCGGTATATATATATATATACCGCTGAGTCATCAGCATATATAGATATATACCGCTGACACACAGTTAAGCTGTAAATAACAAAAATAACTGGACTACACTTATGCTAGACGTTACACCAAACACTACCAGGCAGATGTTGGACGTTTAACAAAAGTAGAATATTTGATTTACTGTGAATGGATATAATCGATTATAGAGTAATGGTATTATTTAAAAAAACTGGATGATTGATATCTGCGCTTAATAATGTTCTGAACATAACAAAACCAAAAGAATGTAAAAATGTATTTAATTGCAAGTTTTATTTTGTTTGTTACTTTTATATCTCAGACACTCAAAGTGAATTTACCATAAAATGGCAAAAACGTTTTTTCTTTTTACAGTACGATAAAATCAGACATATTACATGAAATGATTTCATGATGAAATAATGTATTTCATGGAATTTTGTCCTTTTTAATTACATTAGCTCACCGTTCCCGACTTCTTTATAAAGTTTTTTGATAAAGTATGTTTTTAGAAAAATATTTGACCCTTTTTCCTTTTTTCATATCCTTTTAATTTATAAAAATAAATTGAATTATAGAAGAGGTCTGTCTCAATAACCGTTGTTAATATATCTTTCTCTGTGACCCATTTGAAATGTACTGGAAAAAAAAGATCCGCGGACCCACCCAAAATAGAAGAGTCGGCCAAAATTCCACCACAGTGATGTCACAACTTGACCTCCCGACAAAAGTCTAGGGAATTTACGATTTGGGTATTAAATAAGGGTGAGAGGTCAGAGGTCACACAATCCCTCCATGTTTGGCGGCTGAGGAACCCGAGCAGAAGGACGGCGCGCGGGCTGAACAGAGCGCCTGGCGATGACTCATCGCAGCGGCGCCACACGGAAGGAAAAAAAGAAAAGAAAAGGAAAGAGAGGGCGCTCCTGACCCTTGTGACACGGAGGCAGTTATCAGCTCATTAATTACAAGGAGGAATGACTCTAATGAGAGGGAAGGAGTGAGAGATAGGAGAGACGGGTGAGTGGAAAGGAAACAAAGGGCGGAGAACCGGTGAGGGAGAGGAGGAAGAACGGAGATCAGAGAGGCGGCTAATTAAAATTAGCCGTGAGCTGTGAGAGGAGAAGGGATGAGTTTCATTTCGACAGACAAGGTAGAATAGAAGATGCGACACGCATACGTGACAGGCTAATTAGTCCATACACTGTAAAAAGACTCGAAGTCGAAAAAGGAGGCAATTAAATCAATTTTTTTCAACTTCAATTATTATTTTAGACTAATTTTTTTTTTTTACAGTGTATGGTTCTACCCAAAAAGTCTTTTTCTAAAATCTTTCTTTTCATGGTTTTAGCTTCAAATAACCTAACAAATAAAGCAATAAATAAATATTTGGTATTATTGTTGCAAAAATCAGACATTATTTTATTTTTTTTAGCGTTTAAAAACAAATATCCCACACTGTAAAAACAGAAGTTTTACAGTCAAACTAGTAATCAATTAAATTAAGTATTTTCAACTTAAATTGATACGTTTGACTGAATTATACTTAAGTTAGGATAATAGCTGATGTAATTTTCTAAAGTTTATTTTTTAAATGCAATGATTCAACAACAAAAAGCATAAATACATTAAATAATAGCTATCCACCGGTGACACAATGGAATTAAGTATTTACCATTTCAATTAATAGCATAGATAAAGAAATATTTTAATTTAAGTTACTAGTTGAAGAAAATGCTTAAGGTTAATCAACCAATTTTTTTTATTTTTTTTTACAGTGCACAACGTAGATCTATAACCACAGTGCTCATCGTATGGAAGAGGATGCTACATGCTATGCTACGGCCATAAATGTAGGAAACACAGAACATTCGGACTCATGGCTTGAAGTGACATGTAGGAACACTGGACCCTAAATGGAATGGTGAATTGCCCAAAAGGATTATGGGTAAGGGGGATAAATTGTTGAGCTCTGTTTGTAGCGGAGTGTAAAATTCGATCGTGTCTCTCTCTCCATTCACTTCTTTGAAAGTCTTCCACGTGGTCACCCCATCCCACCCCTCACCCCGCCTTAAGGTCTTCCGCAAATCCCCTTCAACCCCAGGGCTCGCTCGCCGATCATCGCGGACAGCTCCGACGCGCCGTACGCCTGATCTCAGGCTGCATTCAAATCTCACGGGGGGAAAACCGGCGGAACAGCTCGGCAGTTAAAAGCGACGGCTTGGAAATAGTCGCACAGTCCGAGTCTTTATGAAGCCGCCAAGCCGCCGTGATTGAAGATTCCTGCAGTCGTTTCTTGCTCCCGATCAGCTTTTCCACCCTTGATGCACATCCAAGTAGCAGGCGATGCATTGGAGGTCACGCTTTTTTTATAGGAAACCGTAAATTGTAATTAAATAAGAAATCCAATGAGGTCATTTTAAAGTTTTTTTTTTGTTTTTTCTCCAACAAAATTGAATGGATGTTTTTTTTACGTGTGAGATGAAAAGCTTCTGCAGGGATTTTATTTTTTATTTATATCTTATTAAGTGTTTCAGTTTAACCTTTAAGGGTTTATAATAAGAGTCTAGAACAAAACAGAATCTTTGGAACACCATGCCAGTGTCTTTAAGAGCTGGGGATAAAAAATCGGCCTTTGGGCCCCGTTGCCATGTCAACGGTTTTGCTAAAAACAGCAAGGTTTAAAAAAATGTCAAAGTTCATCCAAAAACTTATGCCAGGCTTAATATTTGTTCTAAAAAGTTACGTTTCTGCACCATAAGTTCTATCAGAACCAACTTTTTATTCAGAAATCTGTGTTACATAAGCTCCTCTGTGGGATCAGACGCCTGGAACCGGTCCACCAGTTGTCCTTTCTTGACCACTTTGACCAAGACCACCCAACAAGACCTGCAGTTCTGTAGAAACTCCATCCCAGTTGTTGGTCCTAGCCTCTGTCTAATAGATCCCACCGTCTGACAGCCGACATGGGAACAAGCTTATCATCGTTATTCTGGCTTAACCTGTCAGTGGTTGTAATGTTTTGGCTAATCAGTGTGGATTCCTTCATGGGTTTGGATCAGCCTTAGAAATAGAGAGACGGCCTCAGAGGAGGGATTATGTTTCCTCTGGTTGAGGGAAGTCGGGCATCTGACCTTCTGGAAGGTCACAACCGACAGGAAGGAGAACAAAGGAAGGTTTGATCCACGTCTCCTCAGTTCCTCCATATCTCCAAACTTCATCTGGACCAGGAATGATTCTGGATCTGAGCGAGAGAGCATGACTGAAGAGAGGAACGTCTGGAATACCCTGCTTGGCCTGGAGGATGGATGGATGGATGAAAGGATGAATGTATGAATGAATGAATGAATGAATGAATGGATGGATGAATGGATGGATTGATGGATGAATGAAAGGATGAATGTATGAATGAATATATGAATAAATGAATGAATGTATGAGTGAATAAATGAATGAATGGATGAATAGACGAATGGCAGAATGGAGGGACAACAAACAGATGGATCAATTGATGGATGAATAGATGAATGGATGAATGAACAAATGAATGAATGTATGAATGAATGTATGAGTGAATAAATGAATGAATGGATGGATATTAGATGAATGAATATATGGATGAATGGATGAATGTATGAATAGATGGATGGATGAATGGATGGATATTAGATGAATGAATGGATGAATAGGTGGATGGATAAATAGATGAATGGATGAATGGATGGATGAATGGATGAATAGGTGGATGGATGGATAAATGGATGAATGGATGAATGAATAAAAAGGTGGATGGATGAATGGTTGAATGGATGAATAGATGAATGGATGAATGGATGAATGGATGGATGGATGAATGGATGGATATAACCAATGTTCTAAAATGCTAGACGTGGTAAAACTAGAATTTAAATCATGTTTTAATATTTGCTCCTCGTTGATTTTGATCTCCATTTTTTTCTCTGTATTATTCCCAGATTCCCCCCGAGGACCATAAAGTACTTCCCCTTACCTAACCTCAAATTGCGCGTGGAGTGTGTTTGAGGTAGAGGTATAAACGAGACACAGCTCCTTCAAAAACAGGAGCCCATTTAATTCCCATCATATTTCTTTTTTTACATATTACTACCAAAGAACGCGATTCTGAAAACACAGATTGATTCTGATTGTCCTTCCTGCTGCAAACGCCTCCCAGCTTGTTGTTCATTTTCCTCCAGTGTATTAATAGTTTGAATGGTCTCCTGTGCCTCAATGCGCCTGCATCTAGCGCATAACAAAAAAACAAATGTAGCTTAAATTGCTCAACTAACCCGCCGCTGCTGCTGCTCACTTATTCACTTCCTCCCCGCTATCTGTTTTTGTTTTTCGTCGTTGTTCTCTTTCCTGTGCGTCCACCAGAGGAAACTTTACGCTTTAGCTAATGGCTTCAGCCACTTGAACAACGGGGGTCAGCAGCTGCTCAAATACATCACAATCACTCTTTATTCGATTAGCGCACTTAGAGGCTGCGGCGCTGAGCGGACCCGACCGCGAACACAGGCAACCTGAGCGGTGCCGACAACCACGCGCCCATGAGCAACACACTAACGCACACACCCAAGGAGACGGTAAACAAACTAGGCATAAGCCGACGCCCCCGACAGGAAAGCTGAGAAGATAAATGGGAAGATACTTTCCCCCGAAAAAGTCCCAAATCCACTGAAAAATTACAGTTAGAGGAAAATTCAATCAATTACTGCTGTATAATTAGTTTATTGGCAAAACAAATTTAATAATATGGGCTGTTTGTATAAATTTTTAAACAGTAGTTCAGGAGTATAAGTAGCAGTAATACATAGTAATAACAGTAATATATAGTAATAACAGTAATACATGGTAATAACAGTAATACATAGTAATAACAGTGTAATAGCGAATTTAATGCAAATGGATTGCACATGAAATTATTCAACCTCTTAATGACTCTTAATAAGATTCCAGCAAAGTCACTGGGACAGAAGGTCTGGAAAGTCCCCGGACTTCTTCTTCTTCTAAGAAAAAAACGAAAAAACATGCCTCGGTAGAATTTGAGGTATGATCAGATTATTGTTCTTTTCCCAATGATCCATCCAAAAAGTCTCACGGATGTTAAATTGTTTTCCTCTAGGATCTCCTGAAGTTTGCTAAAATCCATCTAACCCTCTATGAGCTGTGGGGTTCAGGCAGAAACAGAAGAAACCAGGTTGGGGGGGGTCAGTAAACCTCGCCGTCTCTGTTGCAGTTGTTAACCTACATTGGACTGTTGGCGTTCGGGGGCGGCACCCGACGAAGCGTCGATTCCAATCTTGGCACTTCGTCTCAAATCGACTCGTGAGTGATTTCGCAGGAGGGTGTTTTTTTTACTGCTTGCCGGTTGGAGAAATCCTTCCTCAACCCGCCTCCTCTCCTCCGCCCCCCACGCTGCCTTCATGACCGAATTGGACTTAATGGCTGAAATCAAACCAATAAAGGGCAGAACCAGCCAGCTGGATGACGGATCGGAGAAGGAGAGCTGCCAGGAATACCAGACGATCCCCGCCAAGGTCAGGCTGAGAGCGGCGGGATGGGACAACACCCAGATGGAGACACGCACCCACGATTAAATCCTTTTCATAAAATAACAAACGCATGTTAACCCACGCACGGGTCATTAGAACCGGCTTGTATCGGGACACGCGTTCACTCTTTGAATGTGGATTTGAGATCTGAAGCAGAAGATGAGACAGCGGCGCGGTGTAATATCTGGTCTGCAACCTTATTTCCGACCCATTACGTTCGAGCGCTGTTAGAATAAACAACGAGGCAGATTCCATCCATCACCTCCTATCAGCTTTTGTGTTCACGAGACAATTTCCAGGCCGCGACTTCACTATCACCGCCGCTCAGACGGCGCGAGGTGAAATGGTCTCTGGGCTTATTTGTTTGATTCGGAGTCTCGGGTCGTCGGAGCCATTAAAATACATAAAAAACCCATTTTTAAGAATGTAAACAGTCTATAAATCTCCAACCCAGGATGGAATCCGGAGCGTGAAATAATCTCCGCCGCTTTCCATCATGTATAATAGAGTCGGCGGAGGGAATGTCCCAGAGTGCACGCTGATAAATAATGCAACGCGTTTTCTCGATTCTGTCTTTTTTCACTGGTTCTGACCCGTACGGAGCCCATGAATTATTATTTTGTTAATTTTGTGCACACATAATGATTTTTTTTGGTAATCCATAATAATAATAATAATAATAATATTACATTTAATTTATAACGCACTTTACATTTGGATCAAATCTCAAAGTGCTACAAAGTAAAAGCAGATAAAAGCATCAATAAAAAAATAAAATAATAACTATATAAAAACATTCCCAAAAAGCAGCAATGTTAATTAAAGTTACAGGTTCTGCTAAAAAGGTCCTTTTTTAAATGTGTCAGTCGTCTGTGGAGCCCTCAGATGGTCAGGGAGGGCATTCCACAGACAATAACCATTAATAATCAATAATACAATAATCAGACAATAATCAGACAACAGACTATAATCCATAAGCGTCTCTTGATGGACATACAATAGTCTGACCGGGCCTTACAAAGTTTTATTTTCATACAAATGCATTTGTGTTTTGATTTGTGGGAAAACTGAATATTCTAGCTGGAGTACTCCTGAAAAAAAAAAAAAATAGCACACTGGTACGTCTTGTCCTGGTTTTGGCTTGTGCAAATAAAATAAAAACGGAGATGATGGAAGCGAGAGAGTTCCTGCCAAGTTTCAGAGGCAGCGAGTGTGAGCTCTCACACACCGACACAGTGACTCAGTCTGTTGTGTGAAAGTAATCATCTGAAATGTCAGGGGGAAATGTCAATCGACTAGAAACAGACAGACAGCAAAAGACGACCCAGCGATACCGTCCTCCCGCCACGCAGAAAGATAAACCGCCGCAGACAGGGCAGATATCCCTCCGTAACTCAACTCCAAAACATCAGGAGGGGAAATATTGAGATTGAAAAACTCAATTAGGTGCTAAAAACGAAAAACACGGTTGCGATTCTGTAATAGAAGCCGCAGAACGACACGCCCGCCATCCAAAGAAAGCGCCAATCTTCTCGGTTTCTGGAATTTCGTCGACCTCGACATTCAACCCCGGGAATTTCAATAAAATATTGGATTAATCTACCGCGCCAATAAAAATTAACTCTACCGGTTCTCAGATAAATGAGAACCGGTACGACGTTTTCCCACGGTATGACGTTACCGTGACGTAACTCATGAGGGATGGTCGCTGTCAGCATGAATATTCGATCATCAGAATTTTCTCCAGCTCTCGAGTAAAAAATACTGAAATACAGAAAGATTTCCTGAAACTCCTAATTAAAGAGAGAATCTAAAGGCGGCGCGTGAAAAAGTGAAAGTTGGCCGAACTGAGGCGACATTCATTCAAAAAAGACTAAAAAGGCTGGTAGAGCTCAAGATATGGAAAAAAAAAGATATCCGTTTCAGTGTGGAGCAAAATTCTGAAATATGATGAAAACCAAACATTCTACTGAAACGGGAATAATTTTAAACTTTCAAAATACGCAAAGGAGTATTTTTAAAAGGATCGGTTGTTCTATAAGTGGCATGTTTATAGCTACCTAGCCCTACCGTAACTTATCTACTTTTGGTTTTATGTATTCTAATATCAGTCAGTTGTCAACGACAGCGGGGGTAAGGCCCTGAAAAGGCCCCAAATCCCCAGCGTTGTACAAACAACCCCCCTGATTAAACTCTGATTTAACTGTTTTCCGTTCCAACAAGCTCCCACTAGTAATAAACATATGAGGAATTAGAATAAAACCCGATGTACACAAGATCTATTTCCCAGAGTCGATTCATATTCACCAAATTTGATCTAAATCGGACCAAAGTTTTTGGGAGATAAAGCATCGCAGCTGAAAATACAGTCGGATGCTTTAAAATTAGTGAGAGACATCAGTCAGGGAGAACTCAACACTATCTACAACCTCCCTGTGGATCAGATAATAACATTGCATCAATTTGATCACTAGGGAAATATGAAGGTATTTAGCCGCTTATGAAGCTGCACAAGTTCTTAAGCTAGTTGCTAACTGTGTTTGCATTTACGGAGATAAATCCTGCTCCGTGATAGATTTCCTCCCATGATGATCCTCCTTTATTACACAGATATTTGTTGGAATTCTGTGTCTTCCTTTAGTTCCCGCTGTGCCACCGCTCAGTTGAAGAACCTCTACTTTGATTGGTCAGTACCGGGGGAAAGTGACAATAAATGTCTCAGAAGTTGCTGCATGTGAAGATAAGTGCTCTGAAGAAAAACGGTTCAATTTCACTGAGTGGGACTATTTCATCTTCCATAATAGCCCATATAGTTTAAAACATCAACATTTTTACACCTCTGACACCTTTTTTGTTTTGTCAGCAGGATACCTGAAACGGTTTTGAAAGCATTTTTGGCAATTTGGCTCAAAGGGACGACAACCGCTAATTACAGTTTGATGCTTATCCACCATTTTCTTTTTTTTTTAAACTATTTTTACGAATCCTGCTGTGTCTGATCTGGTGACTAAAAGTTAAAATTAGGATTAGGACCGGAAAGATGCCCAAAATTGCGTTTTTATACATTTTTGAAGCTCAATACTTTTATGTCCTCACAAGTCTTTTAGGAATTAAAGGTGAGTCAGCGATTCCAATTTCTTTCAAAGTCAGCAAACACCTCATGACCTGCGACCTGAGAGAGAATTAAAAAACAGCTTTGCCTGAATCACACACACACAGAACCGCTGATCGGACCTACTCGTAGAGTTGAGGTTCACTCAGTGAGGGGAATTTTAGAAATAAGGTCATCTATCAGTGTCAGAGCAGGACGAGTCACGCCGATCCCGAAGTAGGATATGCAAATTCTCTTAATGGAAGAAAGGCTCCTCTTCTTCATCTTTGCATAAGTCATCTGAAAATATCGCATTATGTATTATTAAGTTTTGTAGACGTTTTTCTGTCAGGAATTACAGAAATTGTTGAGTCGTGAGTTTTCATAACTAAGTAGTTCAACCATGAACAAAAAAAAAACAGATTCATTCATTCGACCCATTTTAACTTCTCTGGGACACTTTTGTCTGTTTACACTCAATAAAAACAACAATGGAGGAACGGCGCCGACGCAACGGCTCATTTTAAACATCAAGCAGGCATTCCATAGGCAGAAAAAGAACAGTAAAGTATAACACAGAATCGTCGGCGTACAGCGGAACATTTTACGTTTCTTTCAAGCAGCTCCTTCCAAACTAGTGGATCAGAACTTTGTTTTTTAAATATTAGCAACACTAGCCTAACCGTGTTTTACGTCATCACGCAAAAAAAAGTATTAAGCTGCGTTGTTGTTGCAGTTAGTATAAATGGACTTTCTTCTTTTATTTAAACTTCATTCTCCATGTTTTTTTGCTTTAGCAATGTTACATTTACACCACAGACTTTGTTTGATTAGCATCAGTGAATCAGTGAATGTGATTGCAGTCATTTGAAATAGAAGTATTGTATTTTACATTTGACTTGTTGGGGTTTATATTTGCATTTTCTTAATTTCCGTTACTGCCGTTAAAAGTCATTTTAGGAATTAGGGCAGGTTGATATTTTGCAGGGCAGCATAAGGGCACCAAAAGCATTAAATCGGACTATCCTCCTCCATGAGGCCTCTTTCCTTTCCCGGTGGCCGTCTGGAGACATCGCAGCGACAAACTGAACAATTATTCGCTCGCTTCCACCCTCAACATCCTGAAGCACCGTGTGATAATCTCAACATCTGACACCAGGGGACATCCGGCGGTCCTGCAGCGTGCATCATCGCCGATTTTTGAAATCTGTAATTAATTAGCCATCGTGCGTCCGTGTTTGCACGGCTCTGTGAAAACGTCTCCGCGACGCCGATGAAGCACAAAAGAAGGAGAGCGAGGGTGAGCGATAGGGAGAGGTGGGAGGATGACAAACAATTTCCATCATCCTCCCTGAGGCGAGAGGAGGCTGCATGCTTGCATAAGAGTGCACACACATGTTTGGGCCACACACACACACACACACACACACACACATACACACAGACATTGCTTTTGTTTGTTTATATGCTGATCGGTAAATGGGAGCGTTGCGTGAGGGTACGGCAAACATCATGGCGTCCGCTTGTGATGACACTGATGGTTTCTGTATCCGGGAATAGATTGGCACAAACGGGGAATATAGGAGGAGCTCCAAACGTCTCGTGTTCTCTACTGTACTGACTCACGCGCTTTCAGCCGGCAGAGATGGTCGGAAGCGCGTGAGGGAGGGAGGGAGACCAGATGAAACGAGGAAGCAGCCATCTTCCACGCTGTGGAAAATCAAGAATTACAACAATCCTCATTGGGACACAAGAAGGTTGTAAAACCTCGGAAGAGCAGCTCCCGAATCCAGGATGTTTGCCCCTCCCACATTCATGTCAACTATTGACTCCTTTTCTGCGTTTGTGCGGAAGAGTCAAAGCGCTGCGATCTCTGACATGCAGAAACGATCTGAAACTGAACAACCCACGCACTTACAAAATCAATGCAGCCTTCAGGATTCTTTCCACAATATAGAAGGTCCAAAAAAGACATTCAATCAAATGCTGAATTGAAATGAGGACAATAATCTGGGGGGAGTTAATCATTTCTCTTTCAGAGTTAAATTTAGAAAGTAAGATTAATGTAATCTTACAAACTCTTTAAAGCCTGAACCGTGAAACATTTACTTAAAAAATTCAAATTTTTGGAAACTGGAGTTTTTATATGAAATTCTGATAAATGAAAAAGAAACAAAAAATACTTTGCATTTATGAGTTTTTTAGTTGTTGTTTTCTTTTGCATCACCTATGATGGCTAAAGATTTTACGGCATCATTTTTCCCATACCGTGTTTTTTTTGTTTTTACTTTTTTTTAAAAAAGAAAACATTTTCAAGTCATTAAAATCAAAATTCTCTGAATTCGAAATATACATCATGTTTCCTGGTTTGACTTTGTGCGATCGCATGAAAAAATAAATGATGTACGTATAAATGTTTGTATGAGTGTATTTCTTCTCTGAATAGGTCACTGAAAAAAAAAAGACACTTATTAGAACCCTAATAATAATTACGGAACCCTTTAAATACTCATCGATCATCAAAAAACGGGTAAAAACGACAATATAGACTAAATATGTCCAAATTTCTACTCATATATCTGATATTCTAACCCACAGCTGCTTAAATGAAACAATCAGTTGTTGTAAGGGAAATGAAAAATACTCCCTTCGCCCTACTTATGTCTGGAGAATGATGGGCTCAGTGTTCTGTCTGAAGGACAAGATAGCCCGACCCAGTAGATTGGCTGATATTGTGAGAATATAATGATGCTGCTGGATCCGAAGGGAAAGTTCCCGGGCCGAGACTCGCACCGGAGCGGGGCCGGTTTTCTCTGTTAGAGCGGATATATATCTGTAATAAATCCATATATTCACATAAGACAACTGAGAAAATCCTCCAGTTAAGCCTTTTTCTTCAAAAGATATTTTTCTTCATCGTTTGTGGATTTTGTTGAAACGCAATGTGTAATATAAGAAATGCAGTAAAATGAAAATAAAAGACAAAAGATAAAGACAAAGGAGAATATATAAATTCCAAGAAAACACAGGGGGATATGGAAATTCCCATTAAATGAGAATGGACATAAAAATATACAACCAAAGTTCTATACAGTCAAGAAAATCTATCTTCACCTAATATTTAAAAATAAATTCCACCACCGCTACATTAGCACTCATTAAAATCCAATCCCAGATATTGACATCTCACGTTTCCATATTGACTTGCGTCCTCACTTGGAACAAAAAGGTTCTCCACGAGATCGCCTTCTTCTTCATTTGCACATGACCCCATAACGACCACCATTATTTCTTAATTTATAGTCATTTTCTTGTAATTAACATGCAGTAATTTACCTTATCCCCCAGGGGAAGCGGCAGAATACAGTATTGGCAGCTCTGTCAATAGTCAGAGCTCAGCCCTGACATTAAGGAGTTCTTCTCTTCACCCTACCTCCAAGAAAATACCTCCTCAAGCCCTCGACGCAACCTCAGGAAAAAGCCTTCGTCCTCGCTCTTTTGTAACCTAGCATTTACATTTTAGCCCACGCTTGATCATTTCCTGACCTTTAAGGCATAAAGAATTGTTCACTTCGCGTATTTTTCGACGGCTTAGTACAGCCCAATATCCTTTAATAATATTGCACGTATTTAGGATATTACTGCAGTACTACACGTGCTATTGTACTGCTTAAGAGTTTAGCAGTAATTCAATACATATCTCCGCAAATGACGGCAATTCGGAGCCGTGTATTTGTTGTGCTGACTTTCTGAGTCTCTGCAGAGCTTTCCTGCAGAATATGAAAGTACCAGCTCCTCTAGTTGAGACCCATTTATTTACCGGGCTCAGTATTTGCAGCCATGTGATCCAGGCTGCTCTGCAAGCGGCATTTTGACACCAGCTGACCAGTTTATGACGCTCTACGAGTGAGATTATGCTCTAACTACGGATCACAGAGCCATCTGCAGATCATAATCCACTCTGACTCCTGGCTGACGTCTTCCGTCCGCCAGTCCATCACCATAGCAAACAAGGAGTGTCTCAGAGCCGATCTTTGATGCGGTCCCACTTTCATCCCTTGAGGATCACCACCAGTAAACTTCTTCTATGTCTCCGAGATAGTGCCCAAGTCTAGTTAAAAGGTCCGCTGTCCTTCTGCTGGACACCTCCATACCTAATGTTGAACCAAAACACATAGAAGAGACCCAGAGAACCTGATTCCCATCTTCTTGTTCTCGTCGTTGCTAAATAAAGTTGTTTTTCTTCTATATGTGTCCCCTGAGGGGTTGAGCTGGAGGCCCGTTGGACATAGTCAAGCACGTAGCAGACTCTGCTCGTCCCCGGACGGCCTGCTGAGATGTTTACTTCCTTATAATTGCTGTCTTGACCTTGTCTTTTTTTTTTTCTACCTGAGCCTCTCAATAAGAAATGAAGAAGAGTGATGTAGAAGAGACGAGCAGGTAGAGCCGTGGCACGGTCGCCGTATCTCGCTGGGGATGGTTGTGAGCGTGTCGGCTCGGCTTAATAATTCACACCGGATCCAAACACGAGCAGAGACCTTCATTATTTACACACTGTGCATTTATCCAACAATCACAGGCACACGCACACGAGTTTGATGCAGACGTCCGGGAGTACGGGAAAGAATTAGGATTAATTTTAAGGGATGCCAAATGCACAAAAGGAGAGAGCGAAAGCACGAGAGAGGAAGAGAGAGAGAGGGAGAGAGAGAGAGGGGGGATAGAGGGATAGAGGGAGGGAAGGATGGAGAGAGAGAGAGAGACAAAGAGCGAGAAGGAGGGGAGAGTGATGGAGGGAGGGAAGGGGGGAGAGAGAAATATAGTGGGAGAGACAGAGGGAACGAGAGAGCGAGAGAGGGAGGGAGGGAGAGAGAGAAGGAGAGAGTGTGAGAAAGCGAGCGAGAGAACGAGAGAGGGGGGCCAGAAAGAGACAGAGAGAAAGGGAGGGAGAGAGACATACAGAGAGAGAGAGAGCGAGAGAGAGAAAGAGCGAGAGAGATACAAAGAGACAGAGAGGAAAAGGATGAGGAGAAAAAAAGGAGGTGAATCACCGCGAGAGACATTGAAAGTAAAGCCGGAGCATCTATATGTAGAAAATATTAAACTTGCATGAACCTTTCTCCCCCATCTTTACCCGGTTCCTCGGTGACCCCGGCCCAACTCTTACAATACACAATCAAGGAGAACAGAGAGAGGCTGTGGTCCAACGTCTACCATAGGTGGAAAATAACCTTTAAAGATATACATTTATTCATCAATATCTATAATACTCTCCCCCGTCTGCGGTCACGGCACCCTTGAGGAGCTAAAAGTAGCGGTGGTACAGAAGGAGGCGGCTCCTCGTGTCGTTGAGTTCTGATTGTTATGAATTTAAAGTGGGCTTCTACTGTAAAAGAGAATGATTGTAGAGTATGGAGCCATTATTTACAAAAGGACTAAAGGATTTGATTCACACTGAAAGGATCTGCTCAGAGTTTCCAGATGGGAAATGATGAAGTACTTAAAGGCTGAAAGTACTGATGTCCAATTTGAATCCTGATTCCTACAGAACCTCGGGGTCTCTTTCAGCACCATATCGAAAGACACAACCACCTCCACTGGCTCCTTTGGACCCAAAGCAGCAGCGGCGGCTCCACTCCGAACTCCCTCCGGACCTTAATCTCTAAGTCCGAGTCCATCTATCCTCCTATGGAAGATCAATTCAGGTCTTTGTATCCTAGACCCCCATTCTTCCAGTCAGAACCCCGGGCCCTCGATCACAGGTGAGGGTTGGAGAAAACACAGTGAAGGCTTAACGGGCCGGAGCGAAGACGAGGAACAGAGTAAAGGCAGAAGAAGGCAGTAGGCAGCTTACAACTAAAAGGATGCCGTTGGAGCGTGAAGAAGAAGATGAAGATGCCGGGATGCACAAAATCATTAAAAGACATTATAACAAGTGGAAAAACCCACAGCAACAAAAAACGGATCTTCCCATTTTATCTCTGATGGATCAGTAAGAATTGATCCGGGTTTTTCAGGATAATTGGTTTGATGAAGAGTCATCTGTTTTTAACATCACTTTGGATGATGCTGCTAGCATTATTAGCATTCCCGGTGAGCTAGCACCAGAACACGGCCTTGTGAACTAACTAAATGTAGCCGGGCGTATTTATTTATAATTCCTCTCTACAAAACACATAAACCGGTTTGAGAAAGTCGCCCGAGCGCATGTCACACGGCCTTTCTGATTCCATGTAATCGTTTCATGTTGACGCCACGCGGCATCAGATCCCGTCTTCAATCGGAAAGGTTCCGCCTTCATGTAACCGCAGCTGCAGGAAAGTCATTATTTCCTCGCCAGTTAATGTTTGCACAGATGCTTTTGATTCATGCGGGGTGTATGAGCGCCTCGCCTCATTAGGAGCTATATGATATGAAAGAGAGCATTTGTGCATGTGCATGTGTGTGTGTGTGTGTGTGTGTGTGCGTACGTCTGTGAGTATGTGATATGTCTTTAATATGTCGGAGATGTGTCGATAGCTTCTCGCTAATCGAGGCAGGATCTAGGTTAACGTGTATGTGCACAGGTTGGTAGTGTGTACACATGCAAACACACACACCTATACAAGCTAACTAAACACAGTTTGTCGCTCTTCCATTGTGTGTGTGTGTGTGTGTGTGTGTGTGTGTGTGTGTGTGTCTTTTCATAAAAATACGTGCATACCGCTGTGTGTGATCGCTGCTTAATTCCTGGGGGCGTGGCTACATTTATCCATCAATAGCAATGTCAATCGACATCATCCGTTATGATAACCAATCAGATTAAGTAACTCTTATTCAGGCAAAAAGCTGACTAGGTTTTATTCTCACATCACCAGGTTGGGTATTCTCTGTTCTTGGAGAAGTCCTGAGGTCAGAGGAGCTTTTCCAAGAGAGAATTTAAAGGGACAAAGAGTTTTGAAAAAGAGAGAAATTCTATGTGTTGAGTCCTCAGAATGTCACCAGCTGCTGGGTTGTGCTCATGTCTCCCTGGAATACCGACTTAGTTTATTTTTTGACTACTGAAACACTCCAGATGCATCGGGAGAAAGAAAATGAAAAAAATCTGGCAGGAGATCCCCCCAAATTGCGTTGGCAGTGCTTCTTCAAAAGAGGCCCCTCCCACTTAGTAGTCCACTCTAAATGATTTAGGTGCGAGTTAAAATCACATTTAAGCCACGCCTCCGTCGGCTGGGCCTCCTTCTATCACCAGTCCAGGCTGTTGCGTTTCAACGACTGCAAATGTTCTGGTCGTAAAAGGCCCCTCTGGGATCTGAGACCGAGCTTTGGTGAATCCGACGGGTCGCGGTGGTCGCCTTCGGGTCATGACGGTCGGCCCTACGCCAGGCGGAGCGCGGGGAGAATTGGCTGTGAGGATGTGTGCCGGAGTCAGTGATGCATCTAAAGAACGGCGGCGGCAGATCCCTTGCTGAAAGAATGTAAGACAGGGTACAAAGGGCAGGACTGAATGGGCCCAGGGGAAGCCCGGCGTATCAGTATCCTGGAGCTAGAGGAAATAATGGCATCAGGGTTTTCTGGTACGGGTGGATAGGTTTATGGTTCGGTGATGAAGCTTCACCTCGACTTTCTTCCCCAATCTCCATGAGCCGTCGCTGCTCCGGCGCCTTGAATATTTGCCTCATTAAAGGTTTGTGCAGACAGTCTTTGCAAACCACCTGCACCGACTCCAAGGCAGCAGAGCGTAGGGGCGCAACCCCCCCCCCCCATTCTCATTATTAGTCCTTGCCTCCATCTGGAGCGACGCGGTTTCAAAGCAGGCTGGTGCGATATTAAGTCCAATTAACTTGACGCGGGGCCTCCACCACACCACCCACAACATCAGCTCTCATCATCGGCCCAACTGTTAACAGAGTGTGAAACAAGGTTTTCGGAATTAATGCTTCACCTCAGGGCGCACATCAACAACGTTGTCACCGGGTACCGAAGGAGAAATGGGACTAAGAGCCAAACATTAAGAGTCAAACATTCGTTGGACTCTTTTTTTTTTTTTAAACCTAGCTTTCACTTTTCACTTCCACCCGGTTCTGAAGGAATACTGGACGATTTTTTACAGGACATGAAAAAATGTTGGGGGGTTGTTGGGAGACGAACAGGAAATGACACAACAAAGAGATTAAACCTCTTCATGACTCTATACGGAACGATACTCAGAGAGTTTGTTGGAGTTATCGGTAGATTTAGAGGCTGGCAAAAACTCCGACGTTATTGGAGAAATCTGCATGATGTCGTTCTAAACCTCGGGTACCGTTACATTGTTCCTTTGATGTTTATTACTGGAGCGGGACAGGAAATCATGAGACGGTGTCTGTTTAAGTGTAGGTTCAGAGGTAGGTGGGTAGGTCTCTGAGAGCACGGAAGAAAAAGAAAGCTTATTAGCTGTCAGAGCTAACTTAGGCTAGCTAAAATGAATGTTATTTTTATGGATGCTCACACACACACACACACACACACACACACACACACACACACACACACACACACAGATACACAAATCATTAAGATGGCGTAGGTAGGACCTTTCCTGCTAAGGGGCGAGACATTTCTCACTCAGCGCAGTCATCCATGTCCATATTTGGAGAGGCATGGCGAGCTTCCTGTCTGAAATGTTCCGCAGACGTCAGCACTTACTTAACGAAGGCCTGATGGGACCGATGGATGAGGAGGGGGGAAAAAAAAGTCAGAGGGGCCAATCGGTGACGCGGCGCAGCATCAACACACCTAATCCCATATTTACAGTGTATAAACATCACCTGTGAAGGACGCATGCCCCTCCCACAGGGCGCTCCGCAGCTTTTACGGCGTATCGCTGGCAGCCTGCAGGACGTGGAGTCGCCGCATTGCTTATAAATGTGCAACATCAATCAAACCAGAGCAGACAAACAATCCGGTTCACCGACATCAGGCCCAGGATGGAGATGAAGCTCCTTTACCGATCGGGGCATGAGCAGGTAAGGATTCTCCCAGAATGAACGAGGCCATTCCGTCGGGGGCGGGGCTTCAGAGAGACATATTGGATTTTTAAATGCTATGCTGGGATATATATCCTCACTTAAATTTGTTTTTTGCTGCTATGTGTAAACCAGGACTTTACGGCGGACACCGGCTCCTCGGCTGATCTATTTATAGACGCAATGCCACGATAGGACAATCGTTATTTAGGAGGTTGTTTCGCAAAAATGTCAATTCTTTTATCTTCCTTTCTTACTTTGGCAGCCGAGAAGAACCTCTGGAATGAATCCAAACTTAATGAGGAACGGTCTATGTGGGTATAATATTTAGAAATGATCCATGAAACCGTTTTTGAGTTATCGCGTTAACACCGGACTTTTCTGCGTTATATAATCCGGGCAGATTGAGAAGAAGACCTCCAAACTACAACGTTAGAAAATCCACCGCTAACGATTCTGGAAGAATTCAGGAAGTGCTGCCGCATCTATTTTTAGATGAGGTTTTCTCTTCACCGCAACAGGAGGTGAAGAGGCGCGTAGAGGTCCAGAGACCGAGGGGGAAGGTTCACGGACGAGCGAATCGAAGAAACAGAACGGATCCAGAGGAGAAGAAAAAGATGAAACCTCGTAACTCCGAAGCAACGCGTTCAATAAAAGATGAGGCGAGAGACGGAGATGAGGAGGGAAAACCTGAGAGAGGAGGCAATGAGATAAGATCTACCTGTAGTATGAGGAAGATGGGAGACATTTTGAGCAGGGAAAGGAAAAAAAAAGGGGTGTGCACAGCAGAGACCACCGCTATAAAAAGGGGAGACGTGAAAAATTTGCTAAATTACAGAGCACTAGAAACACATTTCAAAGGAGGTCGGCTCCTCTCATAGCCCCGCAAAGCTATCAGCCATAACATTATAACACGTTGAATTCATGAAAAGAAAAGATGAGCTTGTCTACTTATTACCTCCTGAGGAAAAAGTGAGATGTGACTTTGCCAAACTAAAATTGACTGACGACAGTAAAGATCCATTCAGTAGATTTAAAACAACAAAGCAGCAAAAACAAAGCATGAGAAGACGTCTGTGTGTCAGGACGCACGGATTTGACGGCAAAAAATGGGGACATACGCAACATCAGACAGGTGGTTTTAATGTTGCGGCTCATCGGCGTCAACCCGGCTCGACTCGCGTCGTCACCCCGGGATGCGGCGGCGATACAGACGGATTCAGATGTACTCAAATCAGCAGCAGCAGCAGCATCTCGTCAGAGCGGGGATGACAAGCGAGGAGACACAGTGATGGATGCGAGGGACGCCGGGCGAACAAGCTGGAGCGATGGAGACGGAAATAGAAAGACAGAGGCGGAGGAGACGGGGGGGGGGGGAGAAGAGAGGAGAGAAGATGCAGAGCCGGTGGGAAGAGAGGGGAGACGACTTTGATGACACCCTTGTTTGAAATGTGATGGATGCGAGGAAAAAACATGTGATCCCTCGTCACCTCGCTGCGGGGGAAAAAAACTCTCCAGGAATGTGTTGGAGTTTGAAAATATATATTTTCTACATTCCTGGAATCCAACAAACGTCTGAAATACATTTGTGAGACTCGTTATTCAGTATCTTTTTTAAAATCAAGCACCTCATCCAGCTTTGAGTTTATTTTCTTCTTCCTCATCTTTGTCGGCCCACTTCAGCACATATGGGCTCTTTAACGCTGTTTGATGATCAGTGGGATGACAAGGCGCCGCTGGTGGGACGGTCTAATGATGCAGTACTAGTGTGTGTGTGTGTGTGCGTGTGTGTGTTTGTGCTCGTACCTATGTTCACACACATGTTAAATGTAACATATATGTAAATTAGGTCTCCGAAACATTTGGAGATAAAACTCCCCCTAGTGTCAGATATTTACAACGACCTTTCACAAATCCAATCCAGTTCTTCCTCACACAAAGATCTACGTGGATAGAAAATATTGATCCATTTGATATCCGTAGCCTTCTCCCTATCGGAAGATCGGAAGGTAGCCGGTTCGAATCCCACAGGTTCTACTTGTCCTAGAGCAAGACCCTGAAACCGAAACTTCGAAGGCCCCGCCCACTGCCCCCTCAGGGAAGGGTCAACTGAAGAGAAATAACTTCACAATGTTGTTCTGTGTACGACTGAACGCGATCAATAAAGGATTTCTTCTTCTTCTTTCCGGGGATACACCCTCGCCGTCCTGGGCGACAGCGAGGGCCCGGTTTGACCGGGCATCCGCGGCATGACGCGACGAGTGGGTGGTGTCTTCATGCCACTGATGAAGGGGACAAATATGAAACCACTCTTTAAAAATATTTCGGCGTGACCAAATATAGAAGAAACCGAGGGAGAGAGAGAGAAAGAGAGAGAGAGAGAACCTTGGGGTGTGTGTCTTATGTATTTGCATTTCCTCTCATGTATGAATTATCCTCGTTCCCATGCTTTCTAACCCTTTCATCTCCCCCCTCAGCTCCGCCTCCACCTCTCCTCCTCACCCCTCCACAGCCGTATTCTCCCATGAGGCCAGAGGTAAAGCAAGGTGAGGAGGGTAGCTTTCTGGACCCGGGCCTCGTTGGCCTCCAGCGGGTCTCTGCTGCCAAAGTTGCCCCATCAGAGATCCAGGAGGGCTTTTGAACTCTCCGGGAGGGAGAACACACACACACACACACACACACACACACACACACACACACACACACTCTCACAAGCTGCCAGAGAAGGAGGTAACGGGAAGGTTAAACTGGCGAAGCAAGGAGGAGGAGGAGGACGAATGGGATGGGATCAAAAAAAGGTAACAATGAGGATGGATTATGTTTGGTACTGGATGAAGGAGCAGGATTTGAAGAAGGAGGAGAGGGTGAGTCCGAAAAAAAAAAGAGGGATAACAGAAAAGGAGAGAAAATTCAAACGTGGAGGGGACAAGGATTTAGAGAAGAAGAAGAAGGAGAAGGTTTGTGGGTCCGGTCCGGAAGAAGGTGATAGAAAGGTCAGAGCCGCCCATACGCCATGCCCCCCACCCCCCACCCCCCTGACATCCGCCGATTCATTCATCCCTCTCTCTTAACCTCCTCTTTTCATTCAAACTCCTCTCACATCCATCCATCGGGGTGGATCCATTCAGTCCCCCCCCCTGGAAAACAACGAAGCAGCGGTGTGGTCATGTGACACTCACGGATAAGAAGGAATAACTTGTTTAGCATCATCTTTGCTGGAGTTCATACCGTCAGCGGCGGGCGCCGCCACAGATTATATTATGTGTTAGGTGATAAATGGGAAGCAGAGTTTTATGTTCTGGTCTAGAAAAAGGGGAAAAAAGTATTTTCTTTTTTAGAAAAGCGCCGAAACCCCGATTCAGCATCATTGTGATGAAATAATACGTTTAGCATTTTTCAACACTCATACTTTATTGAACTAAAGTGGGCCACAGAGTCTTTTAGTGCCTTTAGAGATCCAGTTACCAGCTTATAGAGACACAGTGTGAGTAATTGGGTTTGGGTTTTTTTGCCTATAGTTGCAACTTTTCTTCTGTGGCGCTGATTAACGATCCGTTTTGTCAACTCTATGTGATTCCATTCCCACCACGAGTTCTGGGTTCCGTTACATACGTCCGTACGTGAGCAGGGAACCGTGGGGCCCTGACTCTTTTTTTTCTGGTCTGATCCTAAGTAGAACGTAATATCAGGGTTTTTTTCCTCAGATGTTGGTGGTTGTGGGTTGAATTCCCCCCCATCCGAAGTAAAATCCTCTGCATCAACTCTATAGCAGCGAAAATGCGGCACTTTGTTCATTAAAAAGATAAAACAACTGTTTGATCTCGCTCCCTGTCTGCCATAGCGTCGCTCGCCCCCTCTCTCTCTATTTCTCTCTCTCTCTCTGAAGCAAATAAATAAGTGAGTGATGCTCTCCCTCTCTCTCTCCCTCTCTCTCTCTCTCTCTCTCTCTCTCTCTTTCTAGTTGTTCCTCGGTGTGTCTGGTCCTGAAAAGAAAAGATTTACCACCTTAATACAAACAGAAACTTGTTATATAACTTTTTACAGGCAGCTTAAATGTTATCTGTGCGACTAAAACTACCCCAGAGTGATTTTAAACGTCTCGTTTTTAGTCTTTTTCCATTGATATGGGAAATAATTCACTTCTTTTTCGTAAGAATATGCACGCAAACCAGTTCACAGACTATTCAAGGCAGGTACGGTGAACTTTTATTCCACTTCACTGTAAACGCAATGAAGGTGGGCCATGGAGGTAGTAAGAGAGGTGAACTGGACTTCTGTAAAAATCCAATGGAGGCTTAAGGAGGATTGATTTGTTCTTTCCCTGAGGGGGCGGTGGAGGTAGTAACGGAGGTGAATCGGACATCTCTATAAAAGCAAAGGAGGCATAAGGAGCACTGAGTTGTTTGATCCTTGAGAGGGCAGTGGAGGTAGGAACAGAGGTGAATTGGACCTCTGTATACACGCAAGATAGACAGGAATGATGGGAGTTTTTAAAAACAGCTATTAGCATTTAGGAGCTAACTGAAGGAAGAAGAAAAATCATCTGAATATATCTTCAAATTGCGAGGTCCCGGCGCTTCGTACCCTTTCAGACAATCACTCCTCCAACTTCAGACGTAAAGGTCAGCGTCAGCTTCAGGAAACAGATTTATATAGTTAATAGTTGTGAAAACACAAACAAAAACAAAAACCTTGTTACGCCACGAGCAGAACTATTGACTTTTTCTTATTGTTTCAACAAACTTTTATCTATTATTTGTGCTTTTCTGGCTGAAAATAAAAGCCTTACACGACCTCACAATCGCTTTTTCTCGCCAACTGTATTGATTTCACGCAGACAAAATGACAAATAACAGCAGAAAGTCTTTATACTCAAATAATACTTACAGTTTTGGGGGGGGGATTGTGAAAATGAGCAGTTGTGAGGATTGTTCAGATCTTATTTAAGATACTTTTCAGTTCTTTTTTTTTTTTATCATTCTAAGCCATTATGAACCAATCAACTACTGACATTCCCGGTTCCCGTGGCAATTTGCTATTATTTATTGCCAAATGATTATTATTTGTCTTCTTTCAGCTGCTTTACCTTTACGTTTTTATTATATACATTTAACTTGTTATTGATGAGAAACACTACAAATATGCTATTTGAAAAAAATTGAAAAAACGACATATTTGTCTCTAAAAACAAGTGAAATTAGTAAAACAAAAAAGAAGAAAAAAGGAAATATGCATAATAAGCATATTGGAAATACCGATTATGATATGATCTCCTGTAGGCGCCGAAAAACGTGTATGCAGTAATCGACAGCTGGACACACACATGCACATACATGTGTGTTTATGTGTGTTTATGTGTGTGTATGTGTGTGTATGTGTGTCTATGTCTGTGCATGTGTGTGTATGTGTGTGTATGTGTGTGCGTGTGTGTGCATGTGTGTGTGTGTGCGTGTGTGTGCACGCTCTAAGGGAAAATTTTCACCGGATCAAATTTTGTGAGAATCCTGCGTCTCCACTTATAATTATACCTCTGAGAAATCAGTGTACTAGCCCTTTAAATCCACGAGCGAGATTCTTGAGGTCAGAGGAGCTTATAGGTATAAAAATATATAATATACACAAACACAGGATGCATTTTTTTTTTAACATTATTTACATAAAACATTTTTCATACTGTTAGACAGATAGATAATAGATAGATAGATAGATAGATAGACAGACAGACAGACAGACAGACAGACAGACAGACAGATAGATAGATAGACAGACAGACAGACAGACAGACAGACAGACAGACAGACAGACAGACAGACAGACAGACAGACAGACAGACAGACAGACAGACAGACAGACAGACAGATAGACAGACAGACAGACAGACAGACAGACAGACAGATAGATAGATAGATAGATAGATGGATAGATGGATAGATGGCTATCTCTATTTGCCTTCTGTTCCAACTTTGTCCCTCTCTCCATCTCTTCCCTTCTCCCTCTCTTTCTCCCTCTTCCTCTCTCCCTCTCTCCCTCTCCTCCTCTATCCCTCCCTCTCCTCCTCTCTCCCTCTCTCTCCCTCTCTCTCCCTCTCTCCAGCTGGGTTCAGCCCTGAGCTGCGTCCCACAGGGAGCTGTCGGGATTACCGCTGCAGCTCTAACAGCCAGCAGAGGGATGGAAAATGGAGAACAGTCTGGGGAGAAGAGAACGAGGGGGCGAGGGAGCGAGCAGCGGGGTCTCAGGGGGTAAGGAGGCTAGAGGTGGATTCCAGACAGAAGGAGTCGGTACAGAGATGACTACCTACCACATTACCTCCTGACAGCGTCAGTGGAGACATTAAGGAGGCTGAGGAGGAAGGGAGGAAGGATGGCGGGAACCAGAGGAGAGAATGAAACTCCTGCTGTGGTTCGGATCCATCTATCCCGTCCGACGGCGGGCGAGAGGCGGAGTAGAGCCGTGAAACGCCGCCGGCTCATTACACGACCAACTTACAGAGATCGAGTCCAGGGATCGACCACGATCGTTGAATATTCAGATAGAAATTCTAAAAAAAAATCAGTTTGTAAGAGACGACTGTCATTTTTTAATAAAAATGTTTTTTTTCGCCTTATTTTCACCAGTGCTTGATTGTAATGTGGTAATTTATTATATCTGTATCTGAAAAAAGAAAGTTTGATGTTTGACACGTGGAAAGAAAAACAAAATTCCACATTTCAACAACGATAGATACACTGTAAAAAAAAATTTTTTTTTTTAAATCAAAAAATCTGTATAAATTACCGTAAAAAAATGCAGAGGACAGAAAAAAATTATTACTTTAAATTATCATAAAAACAATATAATAAAATATAATTTCAGCCTATTTACAGTCCCATTGTTATTTGCAGTGACAGTAAATCACAATAAATTTGACATTATTTCACAAATATAGTATATATATATATATACTATATATATATATATATATATACTATATATATATATATATATATATATATAGTATATATATATATATATATATATACTATATTTGTGAAATAATACTTCTGTCACTTAGGCAGAATATTTTATATTAATGACTTGCTTGTAACCTTCCGATATTTTTTACAAACATTTTGCCTTTTCACGCTAATAAATTCTTAGTTTCACACTTATTCTGACCGTGAACAATAAAGTTGTTTATCTGTATTGAGGATAATTCAGCGTATCTACAAGGATGATATATTGTTTTGTATTTTACAATCTTTTTCTGTGGCCATTATTTTTACAATGTGATGTAAAAATAGCCTAATGTCATTTTTCAACGACCAAATCCCGAGCAGGTACCAGAACCTGATTTCTGTGACCGGTAAAATGACTAACCTTAGGTCCAAGGTCACTCATTACTTCCTACCTACCAGGAACTAGCCACCTCCCATCTCCATCTGTTTAACATGGGATTCATTTTGAGCCGGTCCAGCAAGAAGGCTGGTCCAAAGTTCCAGGAAAAGACAGTACAAATAAAAACAGACAGCGCTGAGGAAAAACTGAGTTTCATTTCAACGACCAAGTCCAGAGCAGGTACCAGAACCTGGTTTCTGTGACCGGTAAAATGACTAACCTTAGGTCCAAGGTCTTTCATTACTTCCTACCTACCAGGAACTAGCCACCTCCCATCTCCATCTGTTTGACATGGGATTCATTTTGAGCCGGTCCAGTAAGAAGGCTGAGGAAAAACGGAGTTTCATTTCAACGACCAAGTCCTGAGCGGTACCAGAACCCTATTTCTGTGACCGGTAAAATGACTAACCTTATTCTCTATTTTCTTTTCTTTCTTTTCCGAAGAGGAGCAGAATTTAAACACAAGCAGAACTAATAAAGGATGCATTTGGCGTGTAGCGAATGGCGCTCATTTGCATTTTCCCGCTGAGAGCGGAATGAACGTTTGGATGCCCGTGAAGGAAAGATGAAGGAGAACCGGTAGACGATTAGCTCTGCGAAGACTAAAGACTGGAAACACGTGGGAATGAGTTCCGCTGCTACAAACACAAACCGCTGAAGCCTGCTAATTCAACTTGCTCGTATAAACTCAACCTATAAGAATGCCAGATAAGGATTATAGATTATATATTCACACCGGTGTGATCTCAGACTCCTGAGGGTTAAAGGTCTTCTTCAAAGTCGTGTCTGAATGGGACGGGTCCTTAGATAATTCCTTTTATTGATTCAATCTGGACTCGAAAATGGACAAATTCAACCCCGTTAAATTTGCGCTAAAGTAAATCTAGTCTCCCTCCGGGTCCACGATTAAAAACACACAAACACACACAAATCAACACATTTCAGAATGTATATCGGCGCCACTCTGCAATAAGACGTACTTCACAAAGGATATATAGCTGACTATAATTCGTTTTCTAGGAATACATTTTTTATATATTATAGAATTCCACTTTCTTCTCACTGAAATGTAAAATATGAAGAGATAGTTGTAGGTTATCTCGATGGGAATAACTTATATAACTAATATGGGAGCCTGATAGAAACACCCCCCAATTCCTGCTTTACTCGACTGGATACTTCCCGACACATTTATAAAACAACTTTATTCCTGAATCTCCTTCACCTCAACACCTCAAAGTGAAAGACATGACAGATTCTTATATTTCTCGTTGCTCCGGCGAGAATAGAATATCTGCTGTGATACGAGGGGCCCAGAAAAGAAGCACTTGCAAAGGGAAAACATCAAAGCGTTTGAAAAAGGCGCAAAAGAATTCCTCACCTTCGGAGATGTAACAGTGGAAAACGCTGGCTTCAGGATTCACATGTTACCATGGCTACAGCATCGCGGTTGAGGGTCAAGGTCCAAAGTTTTCTGTTTATTCACTCACTGTAAGAGAGAGAGAAAAAAATAACAAGGAATAAATTATTGGACAGGAAAAAACAAACATAAACGTTTGCAGAGTGAATAACTTTAGACAACGGTGAAAAGGGGGTGCGTGGGCTCCAAGGGGAGGACTGGTGTTCTCGGTGAAACCTGCAGGAAGCTACGACGATGGTCGAATTTGAAGATACGTAGCAGCGATGTGAATGAAATGGCAATATTTTGGAGAATACACTAGGATTTGTAGAATTTTTGCTTTATTGGCAGCTTAATTCTTATTAAATCGGTTGGTTGTGCAACTCTGAGCCGGGTGGGAGTGAAAGCATGTGTCCTATAGACTGACCCCCCCCCCACTGCACAGGAAATCGGACCTCACATGCTGTTGCTACTGGATATCAATGACTTGAACAACCCTCGCCATTGATTCAAAGATATCCCTCTTCCTCCTTGACCTTCCCATCCTTTTTTTTTTTTTTTTTTCCAATTTCACCTCCCACACTCCACTTCCTTTTTGATCCAATTTTCCCATTTGGATTTTTCACTCCCCCCGGCCCTATCCCTCCCTACCTCACACTTTCCAGCTCCCTCCTCCTCCTTCAAAGGATGGTGGATGCGGCTGAAACAAAGGCTGCTTCTGTATCCGTCGAGTCAGCAAGGGTGGGGCGATGGAGGGAAGGAGGGAGGGAGCGATCAAATCGAGGCAAGGAGGGAAAGAATGAGGGCAAGGACTGAAGTGGAGGCAGAATAATGAGGGCGGGGATGAAGAGGAAATGAAGAGGCGGCGCGGGGATGGCAACACGGGTAGATTATGGTGGGGGTGATCTGAGAGTCATTTAAACTAGACAATTTCTCAAGGAATATTATTCTGTGCCTGTCGGTCAAATTGAAGCATTTGCATTAATCTGGATTGTTTCCCAGAGCAAACCGGGCCTACTAGTGCAAGTAGTGATTTATCTGTGACATCTTTGATGTAATACTTGATCTCCGATGTCTTTGATGTGTGACTTGACGTCTTTGATGTGCGACTCAATGTTTTGATGTGTGACTTGATATCTTTAATATACTTAATTTTGACTTGATGTTTTTGTTGTCTTCATTATGCGACTTGATTCTACGAATCTTTGTGAAAACCATTCGGCCAACTGTAACAAAAACTCATAGCAGACTAGTCCCGATCAAGCTGCTCAATTTGATGTACTATGTGACAGCTGTGAGAATAGATGCACACAAAGAAATGTTCCAGAAGAAAACATTTACTGAATAGTATTTAGTGTGCTATAAATAACTAGAAAAATATCTTCCAATGCCTCCGGATTGAACTTTAAAATCTATCACACGTGAAAATGGGTGAAAAGACTCAAGAATCCCAAAAGTTCTGGTTAATAATGCAAAAATAAACAAAATTAAGAAACCAATTCCAAGTAAGCCCCTCTAGCAGTTGTAAAATGTGTGTGAACGTTCTTCGAACTTAAAAAACGTGAAAATAAGGACCCGGTTATGTGACGCACACTTTTAGGGCCTCTACGAAGCAGCTGTGGAATTTTATTCGACACTATCCAGCAAGTTTTTGAGTAGAAGAAGCTCGAACCGCTCTTCATTACATACGTGAGGACAGCAGCCCCTATAAGCCCCCCTTTGTTGGGGGACGTAAAAAAAAAATATGAAGAGGTAAAAGGGGGGATGAAAGAGAAAAAAGAAAGAAAGAGATGGATGCTAGTAGAGTTACATCAGTAATGTGGTGGTGTCTGGTATCAGCAGGATCTCTCTCTCTCTCTCTCTCTCTCTCTCTCTCTCTTACTCTCTCACCCACAGTAAGCCAATAATGAAATCTGCTTAGAGCAGCACAAAAGTCACGCACTCCATTTCATCATATGCAGAATATCTACTCCTCTAAATCCGCCCGCCGGAGGGGCTATCACAGGTTGAGACTGTCTAGGAATGTGTTGCTGGAGAAGTTAATCCTTTAAACAGCTACGAAATAACGCCTATAACGGACTTCTGTGTCTCGGACAGATGGATGGACCTGACAAGAGTTTGCGTTTTGGTTTGGGCTTGTGATTTATTAATTCCCAGCCTTACTGTAATACGACCTTGGGAAAAAGTACAACGATAAGGCTGGATTTGAAAAAAAAAAAAGGGCTTCTTTGTCAGCAGATGTGCCAGGAGAAGGAGAAAGTGATTGACTGGTGTTAATATGCAGGACCACACCTTGAGCGCCGCACAAGGGCACAAGCTTTAGTTTCACTGGGCACTGGGGAGAGAAACGGCCTTCTTTAAAGGACGGACCGTAAAGTTTACACACATCAGCCCCTTTATGATGGACAAAAAAGAAAAAAGTTCTGTGTTCGGACACCTTTCTATCAGAACGTTTTCGGCGGTTTGTGCAGCAGATGTGGGAGAAGAACTCACAGGCAAGCCTTCCTCGTCCTAACCATCATCATCATCATCATCATCATCCCCTTCAGTTGTTGTTGAAACTGCTGACTCATCACTGCCCCCATGGACGCCGCTTGAAATGGACACATCTGCTTACACAGATAAACGTGGTATACTTGAGACTTTTCTCTGGGACTTTGCTCCATCTGATCCGAAGTAAGGAGGAGGAGCCTATACACGTTTTTTGTTTTTTTAACATGTTTTTTGGGGTTTTTTTTTTTGGATTATCGCGAATCCCCACGAGAAAACGAGAGCCGCAATTCTGTCCGCGGAACAGATTCTCCGAAATATAAATGCCCTAAATAATTCACTTGCTTACGTCAGTCCGTACCGGAGGACGCCCTAACGAGGCTGCGCCACAGCAGGGAGGAAGTACGTTGAATAATAGTCTGGTTATTCTTGGAGTTAGAGTTCCCAGCGTGATCAGCATTTGGAGACGGAACAAATGTACGTTTCCTGCTGTGATGGGAATGTTCTAGTTGTAGCCACCTTTTATCGCCACATGATATCATTCACGGAGTTCTACATATCTGGCAGCGGAACATAAGGAAACGCAACTTTATTTTTTGTAGCATATTTCAGCAACAGGGCAATTCAAGGTGATTTACACAAGCAATCAAGAAGATTACGACAAAGTGCAGAAGAACATTAAGACGTAGTTAAAGACAGTTATGAAAACAATAAGGACGACTAAAGGAACTGAAGACCTCAGACAAAATTTGGAGTTTTACGAAACAGCCATGGATAGGAGAGACAGAAATAAGAAAGTTTTAAGCTTTGATGTAAAAGCGCTGAGAGTTGGAGCGGTTCTGTAGGAATCTGGGAGCTCCCTCCAAATATTTGGTGTATAAAAACTGAACACCGCTTCTCCATGTTTGGTTCTGACTCTGGATGGTTCAGAACACAGCAGAAGATCGTAGATGTATTTCGGTCCATCCTAGCATTTCTTAATCAGTAATCAAGAAACTTGTTGTTGCCAGATAAATTGCTATATTGATGTTTATGATGGTGAGAGGAAACGAGCACATAAGCAAGTGAGTATATCATAATCAGAGATATCTTTATTATAAATTATTATGACGATTAAATCCACAATTCAACAGTCGTGAATTACTTCTTGAGTCTGTGGGATTTCTAAAAAAAAAAAAGAAAGAAAAGTTTTCAGATTTTTCAGATTTTTTAACATGCAGCGATTCAACGCCCGCAGAAGTGATTAGCTTCACTATCATATCGGAAATGATGGCCCAAAACTAAAGCTTCCCCTAGTGGCATAAATAAGCAACCGACGTCTCGTAGCGTCATTCCAGTTCTTCCTTGTACTAAGCTGTATGGGGGTATAACATTGAAAATGATCCATGAAATAGTCTTGGAGTTTTTGCATAAACACAAAGGATGATGAGGATGATGATGATGTTCTTAATATCAGTAACTTTTCGGGGATTTAACTAGTTTACTACTAGTACTTATTCCACCTAAAGAATGCTTTTATAGCCTACTTTCATTAACTAAAAAGTGGCAGTCTGGTGTCAAGACACAAGTATGGATCCACACCTAACCCCAACTCCTGTCCCTGTGCTAGACACTAGGGAGGAAAATGAAATCTATTTTCAGTTCTTACTCTTTCACCAGAACCTCAACGGTGGGTTTAGTTTCTCTCTATCTATTTCAGCTGTAACATATTCTTAATAAATCATCAATCCATCCAACTTTATCTACACAGCACATTTAAAAATATCAAATTTGCTTGGCTGGCAACTAATGAAGCAACAAAAAAAACAAGTTTAAAAAAAAAAAAAAGTCTGCGTGCCGAGACTTAGGCACGTCATTCAGAGACTAAACCAACGTTCAGTCTCATCATGTGTTAAATGACTGCTGATGCAAACCCAACCTTTCCTGCTGTCGCTGCATTATCCCCCCCCCCCCTTTAAATCAATCCATTAACAATAACCTTTTTCATCCTACTGCCTCTGACAAATTGTGTGGTGCCTGGCAGGGTGCGACCCTGACCCCGAGTCGGTTCGACGCAGGAATGATACCCACAGACATACAACCTTTCACGCTAATATTCACACCTACGGGCCATTTAGAGCCCAGATATCACTGCATTATCTTAAAAGCCTGACAGATGTGTGGGAGCCTCGTTAGCTCGAAGACAGACAGGTCGAATCCACCTCACGTGGACATCAGTGTGGGCTAACATCCAGACAAAAACAGAGCTGCAAACAAACTAGAATCTGGTCCTTAGCAGCTACGCTAGCCTGGGGCTGCTTACAGCAATCCAGGATTCCTCACGTTGGCATCAGCCAGCTGCCTCCCGACATTTCCAGTCTCCCCTCGCAGCAGAGAAAGTATGTCTGGTAGCAGCCTGTTCTCCGGTTTCATGCCTCCTCCTGTGTTGTATAATTTGTGAGGTGGGGAAGGGATCGGACTTGTTTGTCCAGAGACTTCTTACTGAATTCTTGCAGTTACTGTTTCTAAGAGGGGTAATTGGTCTGCAGCAATGTTTAGGTAGATGGTATGAGTCAAGGGAACATCCCCGTGAATGGTCAGGACCAACGTTTCCCAGCAGAACATTGGCTGAAGGATCAAACTGACTTCCACGGCTTGCCTTCTTACCATAATGGCTCCTGGTTCCATGTCTATCCAAAACCCGGTCTACAGGAGGTTTTCTAGGACGACAAAGACTAGACATCGCTCTCCAGGTGTAACATTGAACGTTGGTCGCCCATGTTCCTGTCACTGGTCACCAGTTGTCCTTCCTTAGACCACTAACCACTGCAGACCAGGAACACCCACAGGGACCTGTAGTTCTTGATTTGCATGTCCAAGAAGTCAAGCTATCACAATTTGGCCTTTGTCAAAGTCGCTTAGATCATCATGCTAGCCCAGTTTTCCTGTTTTCAACACATCAATTTGAATGTTTGTCGTCTAATATATTCTGCTTTACTCACTTTCCCTGTCAGTGTTATGCTCTGACTCATTACTTATTTTATGCTTGTCCAAATTACAGCCCTACATTACACTTAAAAAAAAGCTCCGCAACTATCAGGTGTATTTGCATGACCTTTATTTTCAGTGTACCCGTTACTATGTGTGAGTAATCTGTGATATTCATCATATTTCGATTGTCAGCTTATTCTTTTCGGACAAAAAAAAGGCTCTAACATTATGATACAGTTACACCATAAAACCAAGCAACCGATCAGAACATGTCTAAAATTATCTGGCAGAATATCACAAAAAGCTGAAGAACCCGGCGGGTGTTCCTCAGGGTATACATTTATCTACAGTTGACCAGTTGCGACCAGTGTCGCAACAAAGAACCCTTGTTTCGTTACAATGAACAAAATAACATGGCAACAGGAATCATTTACTGTCCCTGTTACATGGCAGTGGATCTCATCCTCTGCCTGGGGAGGTAAGCAAGTCCTGGACCTCATGCTGTCTCTGCAGACGCAACGATAATGACCCCCCGTTACGTTTTTTTGTCATCTTTACAGAACAGAGAAGCACAATAAAAACAGTCCAACACCGGACAGGTTTCTAAATGGTTACGCCAACGGACTGTTGGCGTAGAAACATGTTTTCTGACTGATGCTGTAGTTCATTTATTGTCTTTGGTACTAGATAGTAGTAGATGTTTTTTTTCCCTCTGAGGTGATGAACGAGTAGATTTTATCTCTCTTTGAGGCCACCGGTGGTGGGGAAACTGAAACTTCTACGGTTTGAAGTTGATTACTACGAAACACTTTATTATCTTTTATTCTTTAGTCATCTCTTACGAAATGTCGGGGTAGCACATCGACGGAAGGTTTCATCAAAAGGGCCGTGGACCGGCAACGGGTCATAAAGCGGTCGCAACCAGGTCAAAATACTTATAATTCAGGAAAAAGAAAAAGAAAAAAAACGCATTATAAACATTTTCATGATAACCGCTTTCGCACTTGTATGTTTGGGCTATAGGTCGAAACCACCTTCTGAATTGAATCGGGTCAAAAGTACTGGGAATATTACTTCCATTTCTAAAATTCAGTTTACAAATTAAGTTGTAGACGCCCAAAAAATCATTAACAAGCTGCTATAACACATTAGATATGAAGGGAATCACAGACCTGACGCTTGCCAAATAGTGAGCACACTTGTCCGTACTGCTAACTTGATATTGCCAAATAGTGACCCACATTGATACATTGACAGATACATTATAAGCCGTTTGTAAACGTTAAATAATGACTTATTAAGTGTTTACAACCCGATTTATAACCATTTATGAATCCTTTATAGAGGTAGTAGCCTTTTTGTAAAGCAGTACCGATTTTCAATACAAGCATCCGGAGAGTTGGACATGTATGACATAGTGGAATATTTATAATGTTTGTGTCACACCTGGAGTTCACACACTGTAAATCCTTTCACTCCATCAAACATGTACACAGTCCATTGGAAGGATCCGCTCCTATGCATAAACAGTGCAATAAAAAAGGTTTAATGGATTCAAAAATACGGATCCGTAGCACATGCAGCAGAACCCACGTGGGTGTGAAGTCAAACACTTATGCAACCGAATCTCCGAGGCTTGTTCGGTCTTCCACAGTCAGAACCCGACGCCAGCAGGCAAGTCACTCCTCTGAATTATTGAAATAGGCTAGTGAGCCAGAAGGAGATCGGCGTCTGTATGTGTTGGAGTGTTTGTCTGTCCTCGCGCCGAAGCCTCACAGCCGAGCCTTCGGTTCTGTCCGGGACGGTATGAAGGTAATTCATTTTTCTCTGCCTTTCTAATCTTCTGAAAGCCTATCAATGGAAAGCAGGAGCTTTGTTGAAGATATTTTTTGCACAAAATTGACAAAATGTCAATGTGGGATTCGGGTGACTGGGCTTCGTGAGGAGGCTGTTCAGCCGTAACATTATAACCACTGACAGTTCAAGTCAGAATAAGCTTGACATGAGCGTGACTCAGCATTCGCCCATTCATAAACATTTGGAACAGCCTTTGGAGCAGCTTGGGGTTCAGGAGCCAGGAATCAAACCACTGACCATCAGATAATTGGACGGCCTACGGTCACCCACTGTATGTCTATATGTCCAATTATGTGGCTCTTGGATCGAAACTATAGACTAAAACAAGAAGCGCAAGTCAAAATTTGGATACAATATTCAGCAATAACATTATAATCATCGGCAGATGAAGAATAACAATGATTACAACATTTTTGTTCTGGCGTCCATGTGTCCGAAGTCAGAACATCTGTAAAACTGCACATCTCATTTGGTGTTGCCAGTCTGCAGTGGTTGGTGGGTCCTGGGGGGGCATCCAGGGCTCATAGATGCACTTGGGGAATGAAGGTTAGCCAATATTGTCAAATCCCATGGAAGCGGGACTTTAACACAAATAACAGAAGAAAAGGTTCCGATAGAAGGTGTCAGAACTCACAGGGCGACAAAAGGGGGACCTACACGATACCGAGCAGGTGGTTTTAATGTTACGGAAGGGACTTTCGCCAATTTCCATAAATGATGCAATTTTGAACCAATAAGCGTTATTCCCACCAACTGCATGAAGGTTTGCAGGAACTCAAAGCTGTTTTCCGCGCAAATGAACACATTTCATCCAACATTTGAAGCTTACGCAGCGAAAATCCAAAAGAGGTGTCTGGAGGCATTTGTCAATTATTCCCTCCACTATCGCCATAAAGACGAAAACTGTTTTGTTTATGTTCATATTTTCGCCTGTCTTTGTTTTGGGTTTTTTTATGCTCAAATGTAGAACTGCAATCTGTGACAATAAAGATCATGCTGACTCAGCAGCTCCTCTTACAAATAGCGGCAGGAAAAAAGGTGCGTCTACTTTGGACTGTGAGCTGAGGGAGTCCAATTGGTGCAGCGGTTTTGTCAGAATCTGAACCCAACAGTGGGGTTCACATTAACCCGTCCGCTCACGGTGAAGCGCCACAGAGCTGGTAGCGCACTAATGAGGGCGGTCACGTAACTGAGGTGCGGTCAGACAGCGATAAGTTACGCAACTCAGCGTCGTTTAATTGAACGAGCATGGAGGGCGCGATACGGGTCGCTATTATGAACGTTCGCCAGCTGTGCAACTGGATTCGATACACGCCACAAGCCCGTCGGATAAACACATCCGCTGAACGGATGACATCAGCGGAGACACAGCAAACACCAGCTGCGGTTGAAGCAAACCTCAATTCTTCACAGTTCATATTAAGTGCTGATTTGCATATTGTCAGACTGCGAGTTTGGTAAACACACGCTGCGGCAGTTATTAGCACTAATTTGAACTCGGCAACGGCTTATATTATCTGTGTGTTATGTAATTCCTTCCATTCAGACTCACGGCAGAGTGAGTTTTATTTGTAAAGCTCAGGATTACAAACAAAAAAAGGAACTCGGCAAAACTGAGTAAGTCTAGATTGTACGACAGGAACATAATAGTTCTTTGGTTTAAACAATGGAAAAGGTATTTTTGACGGGAAAATGTTTCATATCATGCCTCTAATTAGATCAATAATCCAAGTATCAAGCATCATACCTGGCTAACAGGTAAAAATATCACTTTACAAGTCATAAATCTACAGAATGTTTGCTGTCAATTAAAAGGGAAGCGAGAGTGCAGAGGTTCTGGGTTCAAATCCAACTCCGGATTGGGGGTCTTTAGTGAACTCCAGCCTCCTCCCACCGGTCCCAAAACATGCAATTTAGCTGAAACGCTGGCTTAAAATTGCCCGTAGGCATAAATGTAGGCATGAATGGTTGTTTATTAACTTTTGCCGAATGACAAATGGCTTAGGCTCCACCCACCTGCAGGAATTGGATCCTGCTTGCTCTACAGCGAAACACATTTAAAACTTTTTCATATTTTTTTAACTATTAAATTGAATTTTTTCCACAACGAAAAGATTTGTGTTGATTTCTATGAAATCTGAATACACACATTTTTAACAATGCAACGATTGATTTTTTTTTCAGTAGGTTTTTGAGCCGATTTATCCGATAGATATTTGTATGTCCAATTAATAATATAAAAACAGGAAAAAAAAGTGTAAATTTGCACATTTCAATTAGCTGCAACTAACCGATCAAATAAAAATAGATCATTGATCCTAATAACAATACTCACTATGCATAATTTTTCAACATATGCACCAGGCAAGAATAATAGAAGCTAGGTCCGTTTCTCTCCTGTTCTCTTAGACGCTAGCAAAAAAAATAAATAATGTTTTATATGAAAAGGTATTCTTAGACGACACTTTCCATTTTTCACACTGTGTGCCAGTTTCTGAATGCTGGTGGGTTTTTTTGCAGAGAGCGATCTCCAAGAATAAAAATGAGAAAGAAACGACGGTGACGTCTGGCATCAATCTGAGAGGCATCCCCCATTCTTCACGTGCTTTTATTCTCCAGCTCATGCCTCAGCGTCTGAAAGTAGACGCGAGATGACAGCGTGCTGTGTGAGTTCGTAGCCGTGGCATCTTCCCTCTCTGAATTTGTCATCCTTCTCCAGCACATTTCTCCATCTTCGTGACGGATACATCCTCAATCTCTCTCTCTCTCTCTCTCTCTCTCTCTCTCTGGCTTTCCATCCATCTTTGCCAACCCAACGCCCTCCCTTCTCACCATCCTCCATGAGACCTAGCTCCTTCTCACTCCATAGGTGTGAAATGATGGTAGGATCCCGAACTGTGTTTGGAGGAAGCAAGAAGGGGAACTCTCGAAAAGTTGAATCAGAGGCAGTTGAAGAATCTGTTTAGACTTGAAGATGTTTCACCTCTTATCCAAAGATCTTCCTCACTACTAACTTCCTTCCTCAGGTCAGATGTTTCACTTCCAGAAGGTATTTGATACATAGTGAGTGGTTAGTTTACAAGTATACCACTGACCATGCAGCATAACGTGGGTTTAGTAGTCTCGATTATCTGCTTGATAGTCATGTGAGTCATCAGCATAATGCTATTCCAGTTGTGAATGATGATGAAATCTGTTTGGGAAACGATGTTACATCTGCAATGTCTGTGTGTAGATAGATGGTGGCACTGACCCTATTTAGAGACGGCTGTTCTGAGACCATGTCCTTTGTGGGGTCGCATAAACTACATTCCTTAGTTTGTGACAAAACACCTGAACAAAAACTCCAGGTCCTTCAGATTCAGCGTTTAAGGATTACCCTGACTGGAATGGATGAAAATATTGACAAACAAGAACTGAAGCTAGAAAAGTTGGGTCTAGGGACAGAGACCACACCCTCTATTGTACGTGAATGCGAATTTCGGCAAAGTTCAAATTAGTCTGAGACTTATGTCCATTGGATTTTGAGGAGATACGGACATTATGTATAGACATACGGACAGGAAGGACAGTCGTGGAGTAATCACTAGGTCACCTCTGGTAGGGGCATAATTGAACAAACATGACAACCAACAGCATTGAAACTCAGGTCAGGTGGATGGGCCCAGAAAACCTCCAAAAGTCTGTCTGGAGGCGTCCTCATCAGATATGCGCATCATCAGCTCTCGAATCTCTGAGCGCAGCCGCTCTATGAAGGAATCTCATTTTGGATGCATACCCCACCGGTGAATGTTGGATATCACGGGTTTAAGGAGCCAACAGAACCACATCATTAGCAAAGAGCATATACGCGATTCTGAGAAGCGCATACACACCGACACTCTCCTCACCTTGACGGCGCCTTGAGGTCCAGTTCATGAATATCACAAACAGCAGCGGGATGTAGGGGCAACCTTGGTGGACTCCAATGAGCAGAGGAAATGTTTGCTTGCCCAAAACCCCATGGCTCTGCAGCAGCCCCCCCCCCACAGGAATCCCTAGGTAACATATATCATTAATGTAAAAAGGCTTCACAGTGCAGATGGAAGCTTCACCTGGTCTGAATTTGGCCAGTTGGAAACCTGATATAGTCCATAGAGTACGTCTGCGAAAATAGTCTTAAAAAAATTATACATTAAAGTTAAATAAGCCAATTTAGGGACAATTCAAAGACGGACATTAACTCCGACATTGACAGAGATACATCTACTTGGGTAAGGGAGAATAATTCCTCTTTAAAGGCAATAGACAGCATATTTTGTATCGTGACTCCATGGCACTATACTGCCTCCTTCAGATAAACGAGAGAGCGAAGACAAGTCAGCTAGAGAGATTTGTGGGATCTAATATTCTTCACTTGAGAGCAGAAAGAGAGTCCATTTTGTGCAGTAAATGTTGGGGTTCCAGAGTCAATAGATGTGCAGCGACTGCAGCCCGAGCAGCAATACAAAGCCATGATTCAGTTAGTACACAGCATGAGTGCTGTTAAGCCAGTTAGCTCGGATAATGGAGTGACCTGATGCATGGTGTCTGCACATAAGAGGGGCACTTCCATTGGGTCGTAATTCTTGTACAAAACAGCAGATTTAAAAACGGTTTAAACAGTTCCTGAATCTTTTCTTCTCAAGGAAATGCGTTTAGGCTTGGTATAACAGCGAGTGTAGAAAGCAGAAGGTTGTTCCCAGTGCCCCCTTAGGCACATAAACCGACTAACGTAGGTTATTCCTCGACTTGGAATAAGGCCTTGAGGCCACACACGCTCATTTAACAGGTTGTTAAATCACCACCTGATAGATTCTGGACTCTAAGTATGCAACAAATGGAACACTTTCTTGGACAAATTGCATTAAACGGCAATATTTGTGATACTTCTGGTTATACACTTCCCCCTTTAGTGGAAAAACTGAATGGTGCTGATAAAGATAGATCTTAAACTCTACCTAAGGTAAATGGGAGTATTTCAAATGTGCCTAAAACTGTAAGAAAAAAGCAAATCAATCAAACCAGTTTGGAGATAAACAAACTCCCAACTGGAGTTCCGGCAGTACGTCTCCGTTTTGTCCATATCCGTAAGCGTAGCACGACATCCGTTGAGCATGAATGGGCCTTGATGCCGTAGTGGGCCCCCTTTTGACCAGGCATAAAAACAGTGAATGTAGAGTCTTTGTTATCACTCTGTCTGATAGCACTCGCACAGCAAAGTTGCCCTCAGCAGGGTTTCTTTTAAAACCCCTTTACTGGTGACTTAGCTCCACTTAAGCTCTTTTCACACTAAACACAGGCAGCAAATAAAAGACACAATGGTGCTGGTTTCAGAGCCTTTCACTGTCTTTCTGAGAGAAAAAAAACAAATAAAACAACCAAAGACAACAAAATGCTGCAACACCTCTAGGCTGTAAAGCAGAATTATGATGAAGGCCAGCTTTTCCAGCCAAAAACCCTCTGAAACTAATTTTGATGTCTTTGCTTTGATGGACTGTGTTTGTCTGTGGACAGAGGGGGATTTGTACAACAGAAGGACGCATTCATGCAGCTTGTTTTCGCTCATTTCAATTCAGCTCCGTAGCCCGTGAATGGAATATAAACCAACCAGTCAAAACATTACGTGCATATCATTATCCCGGTCATAAGGATTATACCGGATTTGATCATTTTCGGGATACAACGTTTACATGATACGGACAAATTAGATCATTTTCCTTTTTCATGATATGAACTAGAATCCTGGTTGCTGATGACTGTGCGCTTTCACCCAGTAATGTTTATAACGTGACAATTCTATAACTGCGAGCTTAACAAAGTTAAAAGTAGCTATTAAAGAGAGACACAGGGTTTTATAGCAGACTTAGCGTTATTGAAGGCCAGCATATTGTTGCAGATGTGGTTAATTGCCCTAAGAGAGAAACAAACGAGAATATTATTCACATATATTCTTCTTCTTCTTCTTCTTCTTTATATATATTCTTCTATTCATTCATCCGTCCATTTTCTTCTGCTTGTCTGGGGTCAGTTCGGGCTGGCAGCAGGCTAAGAAGGGTATTCCAAATGTCTCTCTCCCCAGCAACATTCTCCAGCTCATCCCGGGAGATTCCGAGGCGTTCCCAGGCCCGATGAGATATATAGTCCTTCCAGTGAGTTCTGGGTCTACCCCGGGGTCTCCTCTCAGTAGGACATGCCTGAAAAACTTCCAACGGGAAAAGTTCTGGAGGCAACTTGATGAAGGAGCAGCAAATAGATTAGAGAAAAGTGTCCCATGTGAACCCGCCTACTTCTGTGTTGGCCCTTTGATGGAATGGCAACGCCCCTATGACCCTGAACAGGACAATCAGTTACATAATTACAGATTATTAGGTTATCTTTGTGTAAATTTCTAGAAATAATTGCAGGCATCATCCACAAAATGATGATGGGAGCAAAAGTAAAGTAATTACCCCTATCCTGTTCTCAGGTTTGATAATAGTGCACATTCACAGATTATAGATTGCATCCCTGTGTCCCACAGGGCTAGCATCACAAGATTGACTTTTGTTTTGTTTGTAATGAAGCATATTGAATTATTCAAATCTAATATTGCTTATTTGGAGAAACGGGCCCCAGGGTTCCATCGTTGAGGTTTTTTAAATCACCCTTTGTAAAAATGGACTGTAATATGTGTCTATGTTCATCCTGAGACTGACACGGCTTCATGGAGATTCCAGTAATTACCCCCATCTAAGTCAAGTAGAAGTCACAGAGACCCTGCACGTGCTTATTACTGAAAACCACATGTACTTTCTGGACTTTGAAGTGGAGATGATTCACCTCTGAGTCACAGATATCTGCATCAGGTAATTATAATCACAGACTCTTCCCCAGTGAAGCTAAAGGAGATCATTTTCCTCCAGAACAACCTGATTCTTTCGGAAATCTTGACTGATTTATCGCCGCTCTTGAAATTGAAGCCAGAATTAATCAGAGCACAGCGATTTCCACCTGGTCACAACTCCAGCTCTTTTATCAGCAATTATGGGAATTTAACCAGCGGCTCAAACCTGGAATCCTGGTAGGAACGTCGCCTTCCTTAAAACAGCAACGCCAGCACCCAGTATGCTGGCTGATTATCGGTATTTACCAGCTCGGTCGGTTGATTCGCTAAGTAAACCCAGGCTTAATCTCCATTCGGCGAAAGTTTGATTCATTTCACTTGAACTTATTTATTTCACTCGTGGATTTGTGCCATTTTGATTTCATGAAGCAGGTGGTCTAGGCAGGCGTAAGTGTAATCCACTCAGAATAATTCTGTTATTTGTTCCACACTGTTAAATTCAATGAGCTGCATTTTGCTGATATATCAGGCGGCATGCATTTTCATAAACCGACTAAGCAGATGGTTTCCTCTAGGAGGGAGAGAGGAGAGGAAGACGGAGCTTCACCGACGATGTTAAGCATATAACAGCATGTAGAACATTTTAAGGTAATTTACAGATGTTTGCATGCAGGCAGTAAGAGATTAGATACTTTACCAGTTCTCCAGTTTAGAGAATGACAAGCAGGGAGGTGAGATAGAGGAATATTTTAGTTCTTGTTTCAGAAAAAAACCTTGATTTGATTTTGTTTCTTCTGCAATTTATGTAGATTAAGATTATTATCACATTGTTTGACCTAAGATGTTACACATTACCATTCATTGCTGTTCCCCCCCAAGTCTTGCCATGTGAGTCCCGTGCCCCTAAAGATTATGTAAGGATTTACAACAATCAGCCATGACGTCATGCCTGTATTGTATATATCCCCGTTTGCCGCCCAAATATGTCTGACGAGGCATGGACTCCACCAGACTTCCACTAGAACCTGGGTTGTGATATCCGGCACCAAAATATTAGCAGCAGAATTAGTTTGAGAGATGGGGCCTCCATGGATCGGACCCATGTTTATTCATATGTACATTACTGGATTGGACAGAGGTCAGTGGAATCAGATGGTCAAGTCTTTCTCACACCTTGAAATCATTATTGAGTTCCTAAAAGCATCCCTGAACAATTTTGACATTGCCTAAAGCATCACACTGTTTCACCTTGCTTTCTTCCCATAATGCAGCCTGGTAAAGAAAGCTATGCACATAAAGAGCGATTCATCAGACCAGGCCCCCTCCCATTAGACCGTATTCCAGGTCAAAGCCACAGTTATGACAGTTGAAGTGGAGTACCTCTTCCAGTAGTATAACGCATCCTGCCACACTGCAAAAAAATTAATCAGGATTGATTTGAGGAACACAACAAAGAGTTAAAGGCGTTGACTTGGGCCCCATATTCACCAGATCTCGATCCAATCCAGTGTCTGTGGGATTCCCTGAAGAAAAAAGTCCAATCCAATGCCCCAAAGAAATAAAATATACATTGTGATGATCTCCGTAAGTTCCTTTTCTTGATGATGACATTAAAGGGTTCCTCTTCGTGGATTGAGGCCTCCATAAACTGTGCTGTGATCTAAGTGGAATGCTGCAATATGGTGAGAAACCAGCGGCCTGTTCATCGCAATCGAGCTGCCTCTAAGCTAATCACATGTTTATTTACAATCCACCAACTGCAAAAAAAACAAGGTACACGGCCTCCACTTAGTTCTGAGTCAACGCATTCCTGCAAAGGTGTCGAATGCAGCCACAGAGGCTAAACGTTCATGAAAGTGTGCAGCATCGTCAGGCAGATTAGCATTTCCCCATGCGCCACAGTTGGAGCGTGCACGGAGACAACTGCAGGATATAACACAACAAACGAAGCAGTATAGTAAAAGCTTCTTTTTATTTGTCCACAGCCTCTCAGGGTTCAGTGAGCCCGTGTACATATTTTCAGTACCGCTGGCCCCCAGTGGAACCGAACCCACTGAACTGTCAGTGGTACCGCTTTGCTCTACTTCATGAGCTGCATACAGTACATGCTCATCCATACATTATGTATACACCCACACACACCCACTCACACACACACACACACACACACACACACACACACACACGCACACACACATACACTATCAGAGCAATACACAAACGCCTATATGCTTCATCATTCCCCTCCATGTATGTATCTTAATTAGATTCATGTGACATTAAAGCGTAAACAGGCTAACGGTGAAAAACGACACATGCGTCACGCAGGAAGTGATGAAGGGCTTCTTCTTCTCCGTCGCTTCTGGAGGGCTGCTCAGAATTCATAAAAATGGGATGGGACGCCAGGGGATGGCGTCTATTGTCTATAGTCTCTGAATTGAATGGATAAATCTCCATCGCTAAGCTGCTTTAAATGCTGATTGTGTGCATGGATAACAATTGATGCCGTCGCTCGGATCTGATGTACGTTTATCCTGTGTGTGACCCACCCTTAAGCCCCCCCCATCATGCCGTTCGTAAACCTCCACGGGACACATTATCTTGCAGATTACTCTTTAATCCTTATTCTAACATTGCATCATAATGCAAGGCCACACTAGACTATACATCTATTTCGTAAGCCCCCCGATGGAAACACCCGTCAACTGGCTACCCATGATATTATCAGCCCTCTTTTAGATGGTAATTTCTTTTTTTCCGCACGCAACGCTACCTTACTATCTATCCTTTTCCTATTTAAGCTTCGGACAAGACCTTCAGCAGCTATTTCAATTGATGAAGTAGTAAATTCATTGCATTCAGAGGGTGATGTTCACAGCTGACGAGTAGAATAACCAAACGTCTGGACGTCTAATCATCGTTCTTCTCCCTGCTGCTCAAATTGCCAAAGAATAAACGCTTTTTGAGGCAGAGCGAGATTGGAAAAAAACAAGCGTGGATCAGCGAAAACATCAGGATCTCCACAAAGGTATATGAAAGTAGTGAAGGATGGATTCCTCATCATTCAGTAGGTGGGGACGCAGAATGTCTGCTTCTCTTCCTCACCTCCTCACGACAACAATGAGGTCAGCTATAACCAGAGTTACGCTGTCGTCTCGGACAGAAAGGGAAAATCTCAGAAAAGTCCCCAATCCCCATGAGTTGTACAAGAAATCCCCCAGATTGAGCGCCTCAAGTTAAATGTGAGGTTATTCCACAGTATTTCTTTGATAAGCAAAAAATAGTAATAAAATTCATCAAATCTGTAGAAATGGGGCAGATGGTTAAGAAGTTATGTCGAAGAAAACAGTTTTTTGTGAGTGTGTTACCCGTGTCTGTTCTGTGTTTGCTCTCGTCAGACTTTACTTTCACCAAGCCGGTTGTATTATATTGGGTTAGGCAGGGCTGGGCTGCAAGACAGTGATGTAATTCAATTGTTGACAGTCATTTCGTTGGACACCGGGAGCCAAAACCGGGTCGTAGCCTTCACCTCGCTCACTCTCAGAGATGACATTACACCGCCTCTCTCTCTCTGTCTCTCTCTAGCTCTCTTTTTCTTTCTCTCTTTCTCAAATTCATTGGTAACTATTTCTCTCTCTCTATCACTCTCTCTCTCACATGTTCATATATAACTCCTCTCTCGCACACACATTCAAAAGTGACTCATTTTCTCTCTCTCTCTCTCTCTCTCTCTCTCTGTCCCTCACACACATATTCAAAAGTGACTCTTTCTCTCTCTCTCTCTCTCTCCCTCACATACATTTATGAGTAACTCCTTTTCTCTCACATTCATAAGTAACTCCTCTCTCTCTCTCTCTCTCTCTCTCTTTCACATTCATTGGTAACTATTTATCTCTCTCTCTATCACTCTCTCTCTCACACATTCATAGAAAACTCCTCTCTCACACACGCATTCAAAAGTGACTCATTTTTCTCTCTTTTTATCGCTCTCTCTCTCATACACATTCTTATGTAAATATTTCTCTCTCTCTATTGCGCTCTCTCTCTCTCAAACACACATTCTTATGTAAATATCTCTCCCTCTATCACTATCTCTCTCTCACACATTCAAAGGGGACTCCTTTTCTCTCTCTCTCTCTCTCTCTATCGTTCTGTCCCGGGGAGTGACAGTGATGGCTGCTTCTCTTTATAATGTACTTGACTTTTAACTCTAACTGCTGTCCTCTCTATCCGACGATCTCGGCGTGATGTTGACATCACATTTGCCTCCACATTTAGTCGCTGCCATCAGCCTTTTTTACTTTTCTCTCCCCCGCTAACTTTTCTTTTCAGTTCTCTGCAAGGTGATGATAGAAGTCAGGTCCCTGTCAGGCCGACTGGGGGGCCAATTTAGATGAGCATCTATGGCTGTGAACTCTCTTTGGTTCTTTTATATTTGTGCTTATCTCACACCAGATTTCATCAGATGTTTAAAGAACGTTCAACAAAGGCAACCTGAGTAAACACAAAATAAAGTGTTTGTATGATAGTTTTATCTATTGATCCAAAAAGTCGTCTAATACCGACTGGGCTTGTGTGAAAAAGAAATTGGAAAAAGAACTACCAAACGGCATTAAGAACTGGTTCCAGCTGGACTAGACCCACTCAAGCACACGATCACCACCAGTCCTGTTCAGTCACATCATCACTTCAAAGGACCATCTTCAGACCCAGTACTTTGGCTCTTAGGTCTCACCAGTAGCACATTATGCCAAAATCAAAAGAAATTCCAGAAAGTGACTGAAATCCATCAGTCCGTGATGGCTTCCACAGCGGGTTTCCAAGGTTCTGGGAAGAACTGGAACAGTAAAGAACCTTCACAGGAGGGTTTAAACTTCAAAAATGTGTGCAATAATACGATGAAGGCTCATTCAGGACGTCACAAGAAGAAAACGTAGTCAAAATGTCATCTTTCATAAGTACGTTGAGGCGAGGTGGAAGCCGCTTCTTACCCAAAAGAATATGAAGGCCAACGTTCTACTCACCAGCAACACCTTGATCGATCTGAGAGTGACTGGATAAACGTTGATCTCTGACAAAAGAGGAATAGGGAGCTCGCGCCGGCGAATTGCATTCCGGGACTTGTAGTATCTGTGGTGCTTGCGATGTTTACCAGCCGCCCAGCTATTATCAAAATTAGACTGTCCCGCGGGCTTTGAGTTAGAGACACGATGCGGTATATGCAGTGTACCTTCTGTTGAAATACAGCAAACGCACCACAAAGAGAAGAAACTAATCCTTTCCACATTTCCAACTACAATGAATAACTGAGTGAAACAGGAAGCAGCTTCCTGCCACGCACAACGAATGATTGACGGGCGGATGGTGTGTTTTCCAGTCATAATCGACGCGTGGGAGGGTCCAGCTTGGAGGAAACCCAACAGGAAGATAAAAAACTCAACAACAACAACAAAAAATGAGCTTTTTCTGGGGGACTGTGAGACACATTTGAAGGTTTGGTTCATCCCTGAACTTTACTTGTACTTTAGTCTACTAAATATAAAGCGAGTCGTCTGTAAAACATCTACTCGAAGTTAATATAATTAACAAAAATATCAATTTCTATCCATTTTATGCTGTTTTATACTTTTAACACAGACAGACAAGGTCAAGCACATGGCAAAAAGCCCGAGATGCAAACACTGCTGGTACCGTGTCACCTTCTGAAATACTCAGAGGTAAAGACAAGTGGACCATAACCTTGACTAAAAACTCTGTGTGTGTGTGTGTGTGTGTGTGTGTGCGTGTGTGTGTGTGTGTGTGTGTGTGTGTGTGTGTGAGGAGCTGTTGTTTTATTATGTTTATACATGTTAGGTGATTAATCAGAGCAGAACATTAGCGGTGTCAGCTCAGAGATGATATATGAGAGAAAGAATCGCTCACACACACAAAACAAGCACACATGCTATAAATATAAATAAACACACTGACACACAAACCACACACACATACACACACGCACACATGGAGAGACTCATTCGTAGTCTGAATGGTCTCAAGTGGCAACAGTATATTATTTAACAATATGAAAATATTACAGTGATCCCCTCTAAAGCTATTTGATCATGATTTAGACACTTTAAAAAAATTATAAATGAAATGAGTGATACATTTTTTTATATCCGCTGTTTTACAGAACTTTACTGGTTACTATTTGTCCAATGGTAACAAAGTGCGAAAAGTGTCAAAAAGCCATTAAATCCAATCATTTAAATCTCACTATTCAAACTTTTGGGATTATTTTTCTTAACAGAAGACAAAAAAACGGCGGAATTACTCCGGTAAAATTCAAATATTAAATCTGTATGAGTGTGACAACATGGAAAAGATTCTACAGAGACTCACAAGTAATTGTTTACCTCAGTAACTTATCTCAGTAAAATATATGTTTCTCTACAGCTTCTGATTCTCCGAATCTCTGCAGTTTCACCTTCTTTATAGTTTTAATATTTTTGTACGTTTTCAGTTTTTCTACAATTTCAGTTCCTCTATAGTTTCAGCTTCTTTAGTTTTTAATTCTCTACAGTTTCACTTCCTCTGTAGTTTCAGCTTCTCAACAGATTCATTATCATCATAGTTTCAGCTTCTCTACAGTTTGATTTTCTTTAGTTTTTAATTCTCTACAGTTTCACTTCCTCTGTAGTTTCAGCTTCTCAACAGATTCATTGTCATCATAGTTTCAGCTTCTCTACAGTTTGATTTTCTTTAGTTTTCAATTCTCTACAGTTTTACTTTCTCTACATTTTCATTTTCTCAACAGTTTAAGTTTCTCTGTAATTTTAATTTATCTACAATTTTTCCTTATAATTTCAGTTCCTTTATAGTCTCAGTTTCCCTATAGCTTCAGCTTCTCAACAGTTTCATTGTATTTATAATAATAATAATAATACATTTAATTTATAATGCACTTTACATTTGGATCAAATCTCAAAGTGCTTGGTTTCAGTTTCTCTGTAGTTTCAGTTTCTCTATGTTTTTTTTCCTTATAATTTTGTTCCTCCATAGTTTCAAATTCTCAACAGTTTCATTTTCTTTAAAGTTTTAGCTTCCCTATAGGTTCAGTTTCTCTACAGTTTCATTTTCTTTACTTTTCAATTCTCGACAGTTTTACTTTCTGTACATTTTCATTTTCTCAACAGTTTAAGTGTCTCCGTAATTTTATTTTCTCTACATTTTTGTCCTAATTTTAGTTCCTCTACAGTTTCAGTTTCTCTATACTTTGAAGTTCTCTACCGTTTTATTTTCTCTACATTTTCATTTTCTCTACTGTTTGTTTCTTTACAAATTTTGTTTCTCTACAATTTAAGTTCATCTATAGTTTCAATTTCAGTCTTGGTAGAAAATCTACTGACCAGCTTTCATCTTTTTAGTCTCTCCAACCTTGGGAATGCTGTTTGTTGAAAGTTCCCGTATTTTCCGTTAGGGATTAAAATCATAAAGGGGAGTCACGTCCGTTGAGCTGAACGGAAGGTCGATGTCCCTGAAGACCAGCGAACACATCGAACAAGTCTTCTCCTTCAGACACTATTAATCTGGTTCACCGTGAAGTGTGGTCCCTTTAAGCCTCCTTGAATCTTCAGTTATATGAGAATAAAACCTTTAAAAAAATCTGAATTATTCACATTTAGCAGCGGAATTAATACTATTTTGTGACGACATTAACGGCTGCACACTCTCGCTACTCCCTCCCTCCCATATCTTCTGCACAATCAAGCCTGTAAGATATATATATATATATATATTTATATATACACACAATTTCACTATACAGTATTAAATAATCACTCCACAATTACTCCAGTGAAATCGGATTTGTGTCCTTTATCCCTCAGAATCAACCTTTAGTTCCCAGAACCACACAGTGAAAAGGAGACGTTCTCCTTTTGACGCTGTCAGATCCGGTCCGTCACTTGGCACAAATCGCAGATGAAGCAATGATTGTTTGCTAAGACGGAGACAGCGGCACAGAACGGATCAGACAGGTTGTCTTCAGTCTGGCTCTTACTATCTAAAGACAATCGCTCACTGCTGACAAGCATCCTCCCACTCAGGGAATCATTTATGCCCACACCCACGCAATGCCGGACTTCTGCTCCTGACACACTCCTACATGTTCAGAGGATCTCCCTTCTCGGTTATGACCACAAGTCTGAGCTCTTCGGTTTAACCCTTTCATGTCAAGCTCAACTGTTTGATTGAGCGAATTTTGAGTCTTTATTTCGTACCGAAAAATTTGTGCCACTTCGCAGACTTGTTTATATCATGACCCAGTAGCAGCATGTGTATGCTAAAGAGTAAGGGGACTAGAATTGAGCCCTGAGGAACACCACGTGTCAAAGGAGCCATCGAGGAGGAGGAATTAACTTGGGCTATTCTGAAATTCCTATTCGATAAGTAAGATTTTTTTCTTGACATATGTAGCTTGATACAAATAAAAACCTGCTATTCCAAAAGCTAATCTGATTAAAATTTACTATTTTCCATGAAATATATACTTTCAGGGGTTTTTTTTTTCTGTTCAAAACATACCTGTCATTTTATCGTATAATTTAGTGTCTAAAATATCAAATTAGTAAATATCCCAATGGAAAGATTTTTCCTTAGTTGTTTTTTCCTTGCTGAGAGCCACCCCTTTGGAATTCTTGCATCCTTCTTTGTTTTTATTGTGCACATTTAATTGTATGAGATTAGATAGATCCAGTCTAACCACAGAGCTGCATAGCTTAGAAATCTTAAAATTGCGACAAATATCATGTCCTCTCCATATCAGAGTCTGTCCTTTGGCGATTCATAACGGTACTTAAACTCCATTACCCAGGATGCACTACGTGGATCGCTAACGCTAACTCACCAGTCAAAACAACGTTTGATAAACGGGATAGGAGCCAAATTGAAACCCTACAGTTGTGTCGGTCTGCCTCCGAAAGGGCAAAAGGGCAGAATCTTTATTTTCAGAGATTCAAGATTCAATATTACTGATTAGACTTGTCTTTTTGTTTACATCAACATTTTACTGTTTGTGACAACAATGCTGATGTGTTTCATTAATCTAAAGTGCAAAAAGCGCTGCATGGAATTTATTTTCCGATTTATCACATTCATCGGTATCTCATTTTCTTTCTCTCTCTCTCTCTCTTTCTCTCACATTCATTGACAACTCATTCTCTCTCTCTCTCTCTCTCTCTCTCTCTCTCGCTCCCTCACACATTCATTCGCAACTCCTTCCCTCTCCCTCTGCCTCTCTTTGACACATTTATTTGCAACTCATTTTCTCCCTTTCTCTCTCTCTCTCTCTCTCTCTCTTTCTCTCTCTCTCTCTTTCCCTCTCTCTCTCTCTTTCCCTCTCTCTCTCTCTCTTTCTCTCTCTCTCTCTGGCTAACACATTCATTGGTAACTCCTTCTCTCTCTCTTTCTCTCTCTCTCTCTCTCTGACTAACACATTCATTGGTAACTCCTTTTCTCTCTCTAACACATGAATGTCTGTTAGAGAGAGACATTCATGTGTGTTACAGAGTCCGTCTGTCTGTCCGTCTGTCTGTCTGTCTGTCTGTCTGTCTGTCTGTCTGTCTCAGGGAATATTGAGCGTCGGATGATTGCAAGAGACAACCGCATGCCTTCTTCTCCGACTCCAGAGTCAAGTCACATTGTATTCATCACCATCCAGTAGATTCCTACTCACCGGGCCTGATGACACCAAAGCTATTCCATATAGTATATGTATATATAGATATATATATCTATATATATCTATATATAGATATATATATGTGTATATATACATATATATATATATGTATATATATACATATATAAATCTAGGACATTGAGCATGATGATGCAGAAGTTCTTTGTTAGTGTGACGCACTGAAAGTAGTTTCTTGAATAAATGAATGCTGTGAGATTAAGTATTATTTTCAGCATTTTAATATTTTTTTTCACTTAAAGCACCGGTTAAAATAAGATAAAAGTTTATAGCTCCCAGAGGAAATTATTGAACCACAGATTGCTCCAAAATTACACCAACAAACTACACAATAAGTGAGTAAAGACAATAAGGTATTAAATATGAATGAGAAATGAAGTCTTTAAGACGTAAATGTAAACCGGTGCGTCGGGAATAACGGAAAATAATAATGAGCAACGTTTTTTGCACCTGACGAGAATATTATCAAGTAATACTTTACATCATAATAAAACCAATGTTATAAACTGTGTAAGGAGTAAATATGAGCACATGATAATGAGCGTACTCTTGAACTTGATAATTATACGCTTAATTAATAGAAGTAAAATTGCACATGATAATAAAGTTGAGTTAATTTGATGTTGAAGAAACAAATTATCCGATAAGACGCAATAAAATAGACTGATTTTTTTTCAATGCTTCTTTTAAATGCAAGTTTCAGGTCGTTGTCTAGATTTCTGGCAACACATTCAAGTTCGCCGTCACCGCTCTCTCTCTCTCTCTCTCTCTCTCTCTCTCTCTCTCTCTCTCTCTCTTTCGCTCCCACGGCCGTGTTTTTATGAAACTGAAAACCTCTACACGCCCACATTTACCCTTTAAATTTCCTCAACAAGAAAAAAAAATTGATTGAAAGATATTTCTTTGCATATTTTATTTCTTTGGGGCGTATATGAATGTATTATCTCAGCCATTCTAAAGTTGTAACAAAATTACTAATAGTTTGGTCACATTTACTTTTCTTACTATTAAACAGTCAAAAAAATGAAACTTATAAAATACGTTCATGATGAGATTTTGTATTTCATTGATTCAGGTTATATAATTCTGTTTAGTAAGTCCTCACATCCTTTGATATGCCAAAAATAAATCCTACTCATGGAAAAAGACTTTCTCAATGACCTCGATTAATGCCTCCACCTCAGAGGCCACTTTGACCTGTGGTGTCCCACAGGGCTCAATCCTTGGTCCCCTACTGTTTTGCATATACATGCTACCACTGGGTCGTATTATAAACAGGTTCAGTCACATTTTTCAATGAGAAATTGTGACTCAAAATGAGCCCAACCAAACAGTTGAATAGGAGATTAAATAACAACAGGCCAAACAACACGCCAAACAACAGGCGGTTTGTTGAGTTTTCGGCGCAGCATTTAGAGAAAACCTGTGAGGTATTTCTCTCAGGAAGTTAAAATCCTTTTTATTAACCAATTTTAATTTATCTTATTTTTAAAAGGAAATAAATGCCAAGAAAAAAAAGATCAAGGTCAAAGATGCTACTGGAGAAACCCGACGAGTGCTTATGAGGATGGAACTTAATCTCTTTCAGTGGTGAATGTGAGAAAATGATCGCAATTAGTGTCTGTATGAAAATATAAAAAAGTAAGTAAATTGAAATATAAAAAATATAAGATGAGAGGCTTTATTAAATTTAATTGGTTTCACAGGATACCCGTACTCAGTATACAGACTGATGTATGCGTCTTTTGGAGGGGGCTTAAAAGTAGAGTAGAGAAAAATATATTTGAAAATGTTTACATTTGAGGTATTTAATCTATGACCTCCTAATTAGATTTTTTGCTGTAAGTGCAAATAGTAACATATGACTAATTAGCATACTGTATGCAGGCCAGATGGCAAAGTGTCGTTGAGCAAAAAGCTGAACCTTGAGCCCCTAATTTGCTCCCGACGGCTCTTCCATTGATGTATGAGGAAGGACATGAATGTTTAACACTCTTCTTGAACAGCGGTGGTGGAAAAATGAATGTGCCAATCAGATGGAGTAATGAATAAGAGATTTAATTAGCCCAAAAGTCAAAAGCGTCCAGAGGCGTTAAGTATGCAGTGATATCAACAGCACAGGAATAGATATCCAAGTTTCTTCCATGATTATTGGAAAACGCAAAGTATGCAGTTATGTTCTACTTTTCCAACATTTTGTTTATTTATATGTATTTATATCTATTACTATAATATATTAATATTTTTGTATCTTTTATATTTAGATTCATATTATTATAATTATGTATTATAGTATTTATTTACATGTGTTATCTCCTATTACCCAATCAAATAATCATTGTTTACTCCGTGTCACACAATAATATGTCATATCAAGGATATATTAGATATAATTATCTTATAAACACACTATATACTCAGAAAACAAAAAGGCTAACCAATGCAAGTAAATGAAATGAATAAACATACTATACTAGTCGGACAGCTTTTTAAAATAAGTAAAAAATATCTAGTCTTAAACATATATCTTAAAAAAATGTGTCCTGACTAAAATGAAATGCATTTGTCTTGTTAAAAAAAAGAAATACGCCCAGAATGTGCTTAAATTCAGCAAATGCTAGTCACGTTATATTTCCGCCAATATATCATAAAGTAAGAAATACTACAAATAAAACAAACACTTTTGCCTCTGTCTCTTCTGATGTCATTGTTGAACAAATGTTGTTTTTTTGTCATGTCAGATAAAAAAATAAATATTTAGATACTTAATTATACTTATAGTTCTGTTCTTGCAGTGTAGTCTCTTACCTTTAAGTAATAGAATTAATCATGAAGAAAGAGTGGAGTATTTCCTCTGTTTCCAACGACACTCAGTATGCAGAGAATGAGACTATGGGATGGATGTTTAAAGGCTGTGATTCGTTCTGTGTGTGTGGAAGAGAGAGACTACAACATTTGCTGAGTTGCTGGTTTGAATGCTGATGGCACAGTCTTATTTTCCTGCACTCGCGTTTGTACCGTCTTCCTTAGGAGTTGGTGTCAGAAGAGAAAGAGAGCTGAAAGAGTGAAAACTAGAGATGTTATGTAACACCGTAGGCCCCCAGCGTAGGTCTCTTTAAAACTAACTTTAGCTATTAATAAGTCTCAAAATTATGTTTAACACACATTTCAACAGACAGGAAGTGGCCCGAAATCGGCTTTTGCAAGTGAAAAAAAAAAAAATCATCATCCGACAACCATCAACGACAAATATCATCCTTCCATCCATCCATTATCCATTCATTCACTTCTGCCTCTCCTGGGTCAGGTCGCAATGGCAGCAGGTTAAGCCGGATATTCCACATTCCCCTCTTACCAAACAGACTTTGCCAGTGCCTCCTGCTGGGCGCTGAGTCAATCCCGGGTTAGATGGTGATCATGATGATGTGGCGTAATCCCTCCAACAAGTTCTGGGTCTATCATAGCATCTTCTCCCGTATGGAAAAGCGTGGGAGACCTCCTCCTGTGTCTTTACTCTAAGCGCCTTCTCACCCTCTTCTAAGCGCCTTCTCACCCTCTTCCTCACCCTATCCGTAAAGTCTCATTCATACTTTTTTTTTTTTAACTCTTTCACTTCACTTTTTCCTTCATTGTTGTGGCTGCAGTCATTTGTTGTGTCTTGCCCTTTGCACAAATGTCATGTTTTATATGACAACTGTAGATATTATGCATTTATACAGACTTTTTTTTTTTCTACAGTGCTCTTTATTTTTGGACTTAAAATAAAATGTTTTTCTTAACTGCGGCAACGCTGAAATTTCACCACTGTGGGACGTATAGAGGATAATTTCAGCTTTCTTGAACAATGGTTCTCACAAAAAATGCGCACAAGTATGTAAATAATGTTTTGCTTAGTCGTTCATTTTGAGCAGAAATGGGCCGGAAGGCTTAGCCCAGCCAAGCCAGAGGAATCTCATTTCAACCGCTTGTATGGTGAGACGTAGACTAGAAAATGAAGGCCATTACATTGTCAGCCCACTTTTTACCATGATGGACCGATACAACATCTGCATTACTGCCGATGCTAAACCAAACTGCGTCTCCATCTCCAGCTCCATTCCTGTGAGCAGGACATCGTGGAATTTTTGCTGGAAACAGCAACTCTCTCTAAACACAGAAGAAGCTGTTCATAGAACCAATGCCTTAAATGACATATTTGATCTCCCACTGCTTCATACTGGGCTGAAAACTACCCCGGTACATGCTGAAGATCACAGACTGAGAAAAAAACAGCAGAACATCATCTGCATAGAGGAGAGACACAAGTTTGAGGTCCTCAATCTGGTCAGTTTTCTCACACCCACAACGAGGATTGAAGACAAATAGCGGATATTCCATCATTAGCAATCTTTTCAGTAAGTTAAAAGTGATTAAAACATGTTTCAAATCCACGTTGAGCCTCTATTAGAACTTCCTTGATTTACAATTGGCCCATGTTTATCCAACCTTCCATTTAGAAAAAGCTTGAAGCTCTTAGCAAAGAACCAAGTTGTGAAGCAGCTAAATTAAAATCTTTAAATGTCTTTGAAAAGAAAATGTCCTTTTGGTTACTTTGTTTTGTCTTTCCTTGCTGAATGCAGTCAGAGTCCTTAAACCAGAAACTGTTCTGATCCGACCATAAGCGCTGCTGTTCCCCAGAGTATTAGTGCGTGTGTTTTCACAGCCTCGAGGAAGACTCCTTTGTTAAGATGTGCTAAAAGCTCCCACTGTCATGGTGACAGGTTTTCCGGTACATCCGTGTGTCACACGGCTGCCCACCAAACATGTCAGATGTCACAACTGCTTTCCTCCAGATTCGCCCCGCAGGCACTTAAAGAGACACTTTCAAACGCGGCTCAAAGGTCGTTTCGTACTAATCTTATTCCGCCAAAAGACACACACTGTCTGCAATCAGCCAGGAATCGGCTGCATACTGATTGATTGCTGCAAGGTCAAACGGAGAAGAGTCGAGAAGAGGAGGCGAGAAAGAGAAGAAGCGAGCGGGGAGTGTTTTGTTCCCAACTCTCCCTGTGAGTCATTACTCGGTGATTATGGCGGTAATGACTCTGTAACTCTTACACCTGTCAACTTTACATAGAACCTGGGTAATTGTACACATTTTTCTCCATTTAGTCTTTCCTTATCTTTAGGGAGCGGTGGCCTAAATCACTACAACTCAAAATAATGTTCTGGAATGTGTTTTTTCTTACTAGGGTTATAATTTGTTACATTAATTGAGAATGAAGAGGGTACTTTTATTACATTTTTTCTACTAGTGTTCATGGCCAGCATGAAGTGGGAACCACTAAACCACTTAACAACTTTACTCTCAGTATAGTCTGGAAACATAACTAACATCTTTATATTGACGCAGGAATGTATGACTTCAGGAGTAACGGAGGAGTGATGTCAAGAATCTAATCTGAAATTTTGAGTGTACTGGTTTTCCTGCAAAGTAGAGCATTAAGGTATCCGGCATACATCATACCGATTTAAACCAGGATACTGGTTTTATCGCGGTACTCCACTAGAGTAAAGATGAAACAGGCTCCGCCCATCACCACCACCAGCTGCTTTTTTTGATATTGACTCTCTCTCCATCCACATAGTTTGTACATGCTACCTTCCACCTCTCCATCTCCGCCCAGTCCTCGCATATCCATCAGCCTCATCATTCATCAGCCTCAGCAGAGTCATCAGCTACCACCACCAGTATCCAGACTCCAGAGGTGGGATATACCATGCTGCTGTTCAGGGCTGAGATCCTTTGATCATAATCTCCCCAGAGAGTCAGAGCGACAAAGACTTTCTCATAGACTCATTGTCAAACATCTGCTGTTGTTATAAATCATTCATCTTTTTCTTCATTCTGTCTTCTGTGAAGAAACCTTAAATCTCTACTTAAGTACTACTACTACTATAAGTACTTATTGTACTTTCCCTTTTTAGGGGGCATATTGAGTTGGCATATTTTTTTGTGTTTTTTCTTTATGTCGGATAGCTTTACAGACACAAACCTCCCCTTTATCCGGGCTCTGGACCGGCACTAGATGTGGTTGGGGAGACTGGTAGCACTAAGGGCTTTGCCTAAGGGGTCCACACTGGATTTCTGCCAGGCCCTCTTTTGACGGGGATTCAAACTCCAGTCTCCTGGACCAAAGTCAGTGTTGTGTCCCACTGAGCTATCCAGCTTGCCCAGGTAGAAAACTCTACCTTCCCATCTCTGCTGGGTATTTAACAGCATCGCAGAGTGTGAGGCTCGACTTAGTGGCGAAAGAACCCTCAGCAAACACCTCTGCTGGACCAACGACACCTAAACTGACAGCCAAAGTTGCACTTCAGAATACAGAACACTTAGCAGTGCATGGTCCAGATTGACCCTCAGAGGCAGTACTTCTAGTTGAGAGGGGGAAAAAATGACATCATAATATGAATCTGCATCCTCTCATCCTGAAGAATCACTTTGTTCAAATTGATTTGAACTTCAACATGAATTAAACCCAAAAATTCACAACAGCCCGAGCATTCATAACACGCATGCTGGGAAGTTACATCCATTAGCACCTCCCCCTCCTCATCTTTTCCATCGAGAGCTTGTTTGTGATTTGTCAGGATTTGCACATGTGCCAACATGCACTGATTCCCTCTGCCTCATGTTGAGACATCTCAGTTATCCCTCCTCACTCGAGTGTTTCCCCCTGAGTGTGTGTGCGTGTGTGTGTGTGTGTGTGTGTGTGTGTGTATGTGTGTGTGTGTGTGTGTGTGTGTGTTCATGTGTGTATGTGTGCACTGGTGTTATGTGGGATCCATTATGCCCCCATTTTCTGTCAGGGAACACACAAACAGGGCTCACTGCCAAGACTGAAGCCTATCAGTGCATATATGTGCATGTGTGTGTTTGTGTGTGTGTGCGTGTGTGCGTGTGTGTATACTCTGCCTAAGCCACACTAAGCCTGGGAACTATAGGGAGGCAAATAGTTGTTTTCTATCGAATTTCCTACCAAATCATAATTAAATTAGCAGGCCGGGGGAATAAATCATTTATTCTGGCAAGGTCAGCAACAAGTTGCCTGGTGTGTGAAAATGTTCACATGTCCCTGCAATATTTTGATGTGCAAAACATATTGTGTATTCTATATTTGTGTATATGTGATACGAAACAATGTCTGATCTTTAAACAGATTCCAAGAGGAGGAGGAAGGTGATTGAAATCGATCAGACTGCGAAGGGTTCCATCGCTACGCGTAAGGCTCTGGGACCCCACAGAACCACAGTGAGACACATCATCCACATGTTGGACCCAGAACATTAGTGGACTTTCATAGAAGTGGTCCACCTCCCAAAATTTCCAACAAGGGGCTCATTATGAAGTTATTAATGAGTCCAAAAAAAACATACAAGGAATTCCGACACCTCAATTAAGAAAAAATAGGCAACCATGGAGAGTAGTGTGGTGAAGGAACTGCTAACCCAGAGGAAGATCTCAAAATACACCTCAAAGACCCTCTGAGTTTTTTTGAGGAATATTCCCTGGGCCGATGACAACAGTTTGAAAGAAAGAGGTCCGTTACATCTGGAATAAACCAAACTCAGCATTCTGTACTTGTGAAGGAGAACGTCAGGTCATCAATCTCTGAGGTCTTAGATTCATTGAAATAATCCCAGGCAGAGGAAAAATTCCTCCTCTGAATGAGTCAAAAGGAATACAATTAAAGTTCTGGAGAGGCGTAGTAGATGTCTGGAGCTGAATCCCATTTAGATGCTCTTTGTGAGACATGAAGAATTCCGTTCATGCTCACAAACCCTCCGATGTTGCTGCACTTGAGCAATTCTGCAAATAAGAGTAGTTTTCCGACATCCCCTGCAGTGATGTCAGAACTGAGCTCCAGTGTTTGGTTGCAGGTGATTTAGGTTGCGTCAGTTATTGTTGTTATTATTGCCTCATTTCATTAAAGAATCAATTAAAACAGAAATCAGGGTGGGTTCTAATACTTTTTCACAGCCCTGTATAAAAGTGTGTGCTGCATGTATGCATAGAAGCAGAGGCGCCTCCCAGTCCAGAGTTTCATATGGTGCGTGGTATACTTTTAAAAAACACATTTGACAGAAATCCATTTATGTTTTGCAGTACCAGAAGTTGTTACTCTTTTCATCGGTTAGCTTTTTTTCCGCCTGAGGGTACAGGTACTTGTGAGCTGCATGTAGAGGACGAGTACCGTCATCGATGTAGCCCATAAATCTGCCTCGAACAGCTGCATTTGTGCACGTTACCTATTAAACATGAGAGTTCCCTCCACTTTTAGCTCATTTTACAGGAAGGATGTAATGTCAGTATCTCTCTCTCTCTCTCTCTCTCTCTCTCTCTCTCTCTCTCGCTCTCTCTCTCTCTCTCCCTCTCTCTCCTGTATTACTCTGCGGATCTGGAGCGGTTTTCGGCGGAGAGGACGGTGAGTCCAAGGAGAGATTGTCCACTAGTTAATCATGCGCAGATGGTGTTGTTCTCTCGGACAGCTCAAAAAATGGAAAATTTAATTGTGACGGACAATATGTTGATATCGTTTCAGGTCGGCAATATTGAACGAATATAATGTAATGAGAAACCCAGTAGTTGTTCTGACGGTGAGACAGCAGAGGAGGTAGTAACAGTGGGAAATTAGCATACTGCATACAGGAAAAACTGTATGTAGTCTAAAACTAAATGATTTAAAAGCACCTAATAGGATGTGTTCAACACGGACCCTAGCGCAGCAATAAGACAGAGTCACAAAATTATGGTTCCAAGGTTTCTATATGGTCAATAGTCCAACAAACAATACAGATCACGGGTCATAATACTGAATCCAAAACAGAAGACAGAGGCAAATCTGTAAATGAGGGCAGAGTCCAAATCAAGAGATTCCAGCAAGGGAGAAAAAAAAAGGCAAGAGAAAACTTACTCGGAAAATACTGGAGAGAAGAAAATGAAAATGGCTGGAGCAGGAGACGAGGAGATGGAGATTATACGGACAGGATGTGATGATGAGACAAAGGTGAACTAATCAGAGTAATGAGACATGGGTGAAGCAGGCAGACCGTCAGGAGAGGACAATCAGAGTGAGAGGAAGACTGGTGCGTGAATCACAGATACAAGAGGCAAAGACAGAAAGGGAGAAAGAGGACAAGAGAAAACATGAAATACTAAATGAGGACAGGAGGTACGAAGAGACGAAAACTCGGAACATGTGAGGAAATGAGAAAAGAAATCTAAATAGATCACAAGTAAGTGCAGAAGAAGATAATTAGACTATCAAACAAAAGAAAGGAAACACAAAACTCAAGATGACGAATATCAAAAGCATCTGAATCAAAAGGCAATAAACTAAACATATAAGTCGGAAAACATCAAAAAGAAACCAAACGCATGACGAAATTATTGTTTTTTGGCATGTCAATCCATTTTATCTATGATATTATGTTAATCCAGGATAAACAGTTACAGAAAATTAATAATTAAAGGAATAATGCACTTTTTACATACTGTTGCGCGACACATAAAACACTTTAGACGCCAACGCTGCTGCGTTATACATCCCTGTTGTTTTGTTCAGCGTAAACAAACAAAGGCGCCGTAGAAAAGGATCTTTGATGCAGCTCAGTCGCTGTCTAAAAATGACTCTTCGTCCCTCTCAGTCCTCATCATATTTATCATATCATCGTAAAGCAACGAATAGGCTCTCTGGGAAAATGAACCCACTCCTATATCCCCATTATGAAACAGTCGTACGCACACACGTGCACGCACAAATACACACACACTCACACACGCACTGTTGTATTAACAGAGTTGGCTGCAGAGCTGCTCCCAGCTTGCTGACTGTGAACTCAAGTGAGCCGTACAAACAAGATTTAAATGGTCAGGGTAACGTGCTTTCTGTGTGTGTGTGTGTGTGTGTGTGTGTGTGATTGAAGTCTTGAAGATTCAAGAGGCAAAGAGATGAGAAAGTGAGAGATTTTTTCAAAGCGAGTTGAGGGTTGAGTGAGGAGATAATAGAGACGGAGGAAATAGATTGAGACAGTGAGACAGGGGATGAGGGACAAAGAGGCGGAGGCGGCAGACATGAGAGCGCCAAAGACAAATGAAGCAATCAAAAAGTGTGTCACTGGGGCGCAAAAAAAGTTCTGACGGTTCGAGATCGGCTATCAGGGGAGAAGTTCAGTTCATATCAGTGTAATAAAGACGCAGTAAAACTCTATATAAGAGATCTGAGATGTAGACATTCTTCAAAGAGTTCTTCACGTTGACATTGATGCGTCAACAAAGATCAAAAGTTTTTAGTGTCAGTAACATTGTAGCTGTTGCTTGGTAGGAGTAGTCTGTCATTAAACACACAAAAATCCAATATTTCCAACCTTTTTTTAGATATAAAAGGCGATAATATAACTATGCGACAGTAGCACCATGAAACAAATCAATCAGAGTATTTAGCACTGCATCAGATTTGATAGAAATACCACTAATTTCATGTTATTGTACACGGCTTTTGTGGAATAGGACCAGCAGGGCTCATCATTTGGTGCAGCTGGATAGCAAACGTACAAACAACGTACCAGAAATGACTGATTTTGGCTTCAAAATATCACCTGTGTCCACTAGGAGGAGCTCTATGCTCATACTACAACATTTCGCTGTGTTGTAAACCTAGTACTTAATCAATCCAGCATTTGTACAGTAAGAACAAATTGCAGAAAACAGGTGGAAGCCCAACTTTTCTGCATCACAAAGTCACGTTATTCTGTTGCGATACATCTGACTCTAATATCCGATAGAGATTTTCGTGCAGCTCCACCTTCCCTCCATGCGGCTTTAACTAGAATGCACCAGCCTGACACTCCTGCAACGCAGCAAATGACAAGCCCGACGGCAAAAGACGACGTCATCAACACATCCGTGTTTACAGGTATCACAATAAAAAATGTCTTAACACCCCCGGACCATCTCTTGTAAATGTGCTGACTCATGGTGTGCTATTGGTGAATGGATGAGTCATGCTTTTATTGGAGCTCCCGGAGGGCAAGTGCAGGAATGATGAGCATCCTTTTTAGAGACCAACTGCTGAGTTTGAGCACAGATACTTGCTTGCATCAGGAGCTATTTTGTGTTTTATGAATCCAGACTCCCCTTTTTCTGTCTTTAGATCTCCATTAAGCACAGTTGGATAGCAAATGGTCCCAAAATGGGCCCGAAATGGGATTTTGACTCCAGAGAGGGATTTTAGCTGAAAAATACCACCTATGTCCACTAGAGGGGGGCAGATATACGCAAACTCTAATCTTTGGCAGTGACATGAACTTAGTTTTTTTATTAAAAATTAGCATTGAGCAGTGTCAAAAATTGCAAAAACTAAGCAGAATTCCAATTATGGGCAGGTTTCTGATACTGAAACTAAATTATTTAAGTCATACCTGTAAGTAAATGCAAATGCACATGATAAAAGTGGAGCAATTTAAAGCCTTTAATGTCCTGGCTAAAAAATACTCACACATCTTTGAGGATTTAAAGGAAAAAACTTCAAATTTTCCCAATATACAGTTTGAATATAATCCTAAAAGTAACATGAATAACACAGAACAGCAGGCCTGGAACCCGTGCTATGGTAGCATTTCCTCTCTCTTTAGCAATAAATAATTCCCTTTTTTTTTTTACCCATAAGACATCTGTTGAATTGCTGACAATTACATGTGTCTACGACCTCCTTTATTCATATCCTGTCATCTTCAACTTCCTAAGTGATGTTACTTGATGTACGCCGTTAACCTGTTACAGTTTCTAATCCGGCCTCTCTTCTCCGGCGTCTCCTCCTACATCTTTGATCGCTCCCATGTGACCAGACCTCCACTTCCATGCTTTCAACCTCTCCTAATAAGGCTTCCTCTTCACTAACAGGTGACGAACGCATGACACTCTCTCTCTTTCATCCCCCATAGCCTTCTTCATTTTCCTCTGTCTCCTTTAACACATCAATTCCTCCTCTCAATTACCTCGTCTGGGGGGGTAGCATCTGGTGCCCTTGCCCTATGAGTGAGTGGGTGTGTTTGTTTGTGTGCGTGGGTGACCAGGTGTGAAGGCTGTGCCGTACCGGGTTCTTGTCATCCTGAATAGAACAGCTGCTAGGAGATAAAACGTCGCCAGCTACCCTGCAGGTTTGGAGACTCTTTAGAGACGCCGTGGCGTGTTTCAGTCGGGACCCTTGCAGCGTCGCCCTGAGCGCCAGACGGGACAAAAGGTGGCAAATTGAGATGAATAACGTTCTTATCCACTCTCCACCTTCCACATCAGACGTTAAGATAGTGGAAACAGGCATTAACTACAGGCAGCACCGGGCTTTTTGGCCTTGGATATGCACCGTATCGACTTCCTGCTTATATGAAGTGGTAAATACCAACAAGGCTATTTAATATATGCAAAGAAAACTTTAAGTCATTATCCGAGATCCGACCGTCTTCTATTAGATGTTAGACTTTAGTTGGGAATGATATTAATGCATACAGACTTTTTAATATCAGACACAGTTCAACATAGATCATTTAGATCAGGAGGGGGAAGCCCCTGTAAGAAGCCTGAGGACGACTATAGGACACATGTCACCGATGCTGAGCGGTAGTCCAAATTTTTGGTACAATGTCTATCTAACTTAAAAACAAATGTTTTGCTGATTTTTAGTATATTTCTTTCCATCTATCATATTTCAACCGAAACTGCTGTCCAGTCCCGCACAAAGTGGGTCACCTAGTCACCCTAGTTAGAGTCCAAAGTCTTTCTGGCCTTACATTGACATTCTTTGCCATCACCTGGGTAGAACATTTAGACTGAAATTTCCTCTTGAGTTGTAGTCAAGATGGATTATCCTAACCGATCATGAATGACTGCAAAGTCTAACAGCAGTGCTTTCGCCTCCTTCCAGTTCTTGGAGGCCCAACCCCCATTCTTAGCTGTGCGAATTAGTTTTAATATGATTCAGGACAGAACTGACCTCATTGCCATACTTTAAATAGTCCGCCCCTCCCTTCCAAGGGACTGGCGGTGGGGCTGAAATAAAGAAAGCCCTTTAAGAAACCCGATAATAAGCTTCAGTTTCTTCTCTCAGAACCATTCATTGTCTCTCTCACTCTACCGCTCTGCCTTTCTCTGCCATCCTCTCGGACTATTGAATAAATGATGAAACTCAATATGGCTCTGAAATCCCTCCCGTGTCCTCTTTCCCTTCCTTTTTTGTTCTGAGTTATTGTCTTTCATTCTTAATAAAGGAGGGACTTGTAAGCTTCTCCTTTGCAGAGGGCTCCCCTGTAATCCCCTCTTCTGCAGTACCACTCATACTAGCTCTGCAGGACTAAAAAACTACTATCGGTTCTCTTAACTATAACTACTACTGATTCTCTTAAACAAGTGGCAGGAAGTATGGTACATCAGTCACTTTCTAAAAAAATGGTTCAGTGTCACTGATGTGGGGCAAAAATTAAACATTTAACATTATTAGTACCTTAAAGAAACTTTAACGCCCAAACAACTAATGGTTTGCATGGAAAGCACAAACCGATGTTCTGGTTATTGCTTTATGCTGTAGCGTATTTAAATCTATAAGATGGTCATAGATTTTTTCAAAGCATTGCTGTCCCACGAGAGTCTTTAAAAAGTCACCTTTTTATAGGATTGAAGATGTTTTATAAATAATTCATTACAAACAGCAGTCAGATCAATGTGGTGTAGTATTTTTTCTCCTGTGACAGAGTGGAATAGAAGTGTGAAGGGAAACAAATATATAAACATATGTAAATATATAAATGTATGTATATATAAATATATAAATGTATGTCATATATATATAAATACCTATATATATAGTTGTATAGTTACTTTTCACCACTGCTAGTTATTACAGTGTTATTACGCGTTACAAAGCTTGTAAAGTGTGTGTTTAGTTCACATGCAGCTTCGAAACTGCTTCTAGCGGTGATAAACATGATAACTCTTTTTCTTGTTCCTCTAACGACAGCAACCCTAAAATCAGAAAATAGTTTTTTATTCTTTTTTCCTTCCAAAGCATCTGCTGAAAAATCCGACACTTGATGGCTCCTTTTATTTATCCGGGTCTATTAAATGTTTTTACCCCCAGTGGATTTTAAGAAACATTTGAGTGGATGCTGCCAAGCTGTGTTCTCCTTTGTTAAATCGCTGGGGGACCACCTCGGTGTCATCATTAGTGCTAATGCGGTGTAATACCCCACCGTCGTTGTCAATCCGTCTCTCTTTCTCTTTCTTTGTATCAGCCATCCCCCATTACCATCTACCTTTTCTCTCTTCATTTCGGTCTTGTATCTCTCTTTCATTCCCTCTCTATCATCTTACCTGATGGAGTGAATAATTCATGTCTTTTCTTCAAGGAAGCTCTTTGTTCTCCCCCCTGGTGTTTTCTATTAAAGCACTCGGGATAGTGTGAGTGTGTGCAGCATTTGTGTGGTTGAATGAAATCAAACTCATTCCTTCTACTTTCACTCTACTAAGACACACACACACACACACACACACACACACACACACACACACACACACAGACTTTGGGCACAATCACGCCATGCTTTTTCCGAGAAAAACTCTCTCCTGCGGCAATAGTTTTCGTTCTTAGTGGAGGGCAGTCGTGGAACTACGGCCACATTTATCACAAAGTTGCGCAGTTTAAGTCTAAAACTGTTTGAGTTGTTTTCTGTTCCTTTTACTCCATGGGGGGGGGGGGGTCCAAAAGGAAAATGATATGAAATCAAATCAATGTTTTTCTGACTTTACCACATTGTTATAAGGTACAACATTATGGCTGATCAGTATGCATTCTGGAGAGAAAAAAATTATTATACACAAACTCACAGACGACATACCGACTTTTTATATCAGAAGTACAGTTGAACTAATAGTTACTTTAGCACATAAACTGACAACCATGTGATCACAGGTGCTCCAAAAGTAATTCAGCCTAGTGGTTTTTACAGTGTGGCGAACGCCATCATTTGATCGTTTTGCAAAGCTGCTTCTCCAACAACAGAAGAGTCTCTTCAGTGTCGAGGTTGCGCTAATAGGAGTTTGTTTCTGTTTCCATTTACCTCTCTCTAGCTCTCTTTCTCTCGCTCTCTCTCTCCCTCTCTCTCTCTCAGACGAACATCGTTTCTAAGGTAATATAAATGCAAAATATCGCCACCATATGACTAAAGCAAATCTTATAATCTTCGTACATATGGAGCTCGCCGAGCTTACCAAGGGCAATCATCCACCCCACAAAAAGGTTGGGCTCATCCCTGTTCTTCTGATTGGAATCACGGCCGTCCCACCCGTCAACGGCCAGGAGGCGGCATGAATATTCATGCCGTTAAGTTGCGGCTCATGAATATTTATTCTGGTTAACACCGATATGCAAATGAGACAACCAACCCCGATGGCATGAGCTCGCGACATAATGATCACCCGCACACACTGAGGTGAATTCCGTCGGGGAAGAAATGAGCAAAAGAACGCACGGTGATGTCATACAAAGGTAAAAGACAGATTTGAAAAGGACGCAGAATTTAGATGCTAAATTGTTAAAGTAGGATGTGATATTGTTGATGAGGATACGGCAGCGCTCAACAGTTACTTACTGCAAGATTAAACCTGCTCCTTGAGGATTTCTCTCAGTGTGCTACTGCCAAAATCACTCCCAGATCCCCACAGTGCAAGGTAGGCTGATTAAAAGATGAACAGATTAAAGAAGACAAGGTATATTATGATACCGCCGGCAACAGAAAGGGTTTTTGGGGAAGTTGAAAGTGGGTTGGCATTAACAGGGACGCTTAATTTCTGTAATCTGAGCGCGGATCTGTAACAGAATTCTTTGACATTTTCAACACATGAAACATGCAACACAGACTGAGCGTCTTTCTTCTGCTGCCTTCTTGTCTGTTTGAACAGGCGAACTTGGAAACTTCATAGAAAATTATTTTCCAAGGGCATCCTGGGAAGGACAGGTAGCAGCAAGAAAACAGCAGTGCAGAAATGCAAATGTTTTTACATTAATTATTCTTGATTACAAATTAGAGTGAGAAATTAAAGATATTTTATTTAGTTCATTATGTATCATAAAACAGAATTTTTTACATGAACATACACTAAAAAGCCCCCAAGCCCCGGCTTTGTACAAGCAATTTCCCTGATTGAACATCTGGAACGGAATTTGAACTCATGATGGAAAATGTGTTTTTACGTTAAAAAAAATAAAATACAATAAACTCCCTCTAATGAGTTAAATATGATCAAATACAGTAATATATGATATTTATACGAGATCAAATTGATTCAAAGGCACCAAATTTGAACTAAATCCGATGAATGTTGAGGAAGTTTGTGTCTGATAAACAGTTTTTTTCATAGATAAAAGAACTCATATATACAACTGATTCCCCAAAATCAATCTGCGTCTTCTTCGCACTAAGGTCTATTTGGGTATAAAATTTGAACATGATCCATGAAATAGTTGTTGAGTTATCGAGTGAACAATTCTTTCAAATCCGACATTCAGGAATGTAACAATAATTATTTAATAATTACAAATGAGAATGAATTACAATATACAAACAATCCCGTCATCATCATCATCATCATCATCCTCATCATCATCATCATAGTCCAGCACAGACAGTAACCATTCATTGTCCAGCTCGACTGTGTAGTTGAACTTTGAGTCAGTATATGCTGAAAAGTAAAGGGGCCAAGGGTTCAGCCCTGGGGGACACCGCAGGTCAATTTTAAGACGCAGGAGGTCGTCTTTGATAAGTAGGCTTTTTTTTAGCATATGTGAGGACTTAGAAAAAATAAAAAAGATATGGGTAACTTGAAAAAAACAAAATAAAGTCTAATAATTGTCAAATAGTTCTGTAAAATCATTCATAAGTACAATTTTTGTTCGCAACATACTTAACCAAGGGATTTGTAATGTTATGTCCAATTTACAGTGTCTTAGATGTAAACTTTAAAAAATGCCTCAAAGAAAAGATATATGCAAAAGAAAGCATTTTACATATTTTTTCCGGGTAAAGACATAAAAGGGTTAATTAAGTTAGTGGCAACAGGTCGTCTTTAGGCCTCAAAGGAGAGGGAAGCCATGATGCTTCTATAGATGCTGATTGTGAGGCATAAACGATATAATTATCAGTAGTCAAAATCAGCCACATAAGAATGAGATAAAAGCCAGTGACATAAGAGTAGGACCACATGTGGCCCCAAAAGTATCGACATACTTTGAATAACAGCAGCGAGTGACAAACATAAGCACAATCAGATATTTCCTTTCAGCCAAAATGCTGCTAACAGGCTTAACAAGCACGGTTAACGTGAGCACACACCCGACATGCACACTCACATGCACACACAAACACGTACAGCTCTACTTAGGGTCAGAACCAGGATTAAGGCTACCTGACCTGTTGTGTGTAATCCTAAAATCACCTCACACACACACACACCAGAAACACACACACACACACACGCACACAGGCAACATAACTCATTGCTATGTGGCGGCAACTCTGCTGCAGAATCCTGGTAGAGAGGTGGCAGGAAGTTAATTATGCAAACCTCAAACAAACAAATGCAGTCATGATTGACGTCAGAGAGGGTTTTTGTTGATCTTGCTGCATGTTTAAACACAACAACAAAAAAACCTTCTGTCTCAAGCAGAAATGACCTTAAACGCTCGAGTGAGTTATGGCGAGCCCTGCCTCACACAACAGCTGCCGTAGCATCAGATTTGTTTTCCTGTGCAGTCAGAATGAGGTCAGGCTGAGCGACAAAGCTCATCTGGGTCACAGGCGGTGACTCACCGCGTCCTGCAATACACCTGAACTGGAACCGGGACCTAACAAAAGGCTCTGGCCTCTCTGGAGCTCAGGCTGCTGTGCTTTTATAATCTCCTAAAAGATCAGATAGAGAAATAAAAAACATCGGTCTGCAACTTTATCTTAATGTTTTTTATCTTAATTGTATTCATGGCTCAGCTTCTTACGGAGTTAATTAATTATCATACAAGTCAGCCATCCAGTCTATGTGACCAAAGTGAGACGAAGTGGCTTGAAGAGCCAGCAATTTCAAATCTGAGTTGGTTTTGTAACGGAAAATCTACCATTCTGTCTGGAAAATTCTGGTAAAATGTAGATTGCCTCCTTCAAAGTGGAGGGGTCCCTTTTCTGCCACCAAAGTAGAGGCCAAATAGGAAGTAGTTTAAGTTTCAAAATCACCATAGGACCATCACATAGAGACCAACACTAATTCAATCCCTTATTCACATCTACGGGCCACAGTTTCATCAATATTACATCTTTTTTGTTCTGTGGGAGGAGGCCAGACCCAGAGAGGAACCGCTTTAACATGCAAAGCCACATACAGGAAGGTGCCCAGAAAATTCTCGCTGTGGGCATCCAAGACGGATGTGACGAAAAAATGTCTCTTATCGTTAATGAAATGAATAACATCACAGACGGATGCCGAGCAAATCATTGCCTCTGATTTTATCTACCTCATCACAACCACCTCTATCGACACCATTCACAGACTGACTCATTTTCTGCAAACCCACTCATCCCCTGTATGGTGGGGGAGCTGATCCACCAGGCCTTAGGCAGAGTAAGGGAATAGACCTCGGATTAGTCACCCATACATTTATACAAACAACCATTTACAACCACATTCACACCTACGGGCAATGTAGTCACATTGTTCTCCTATCTTACATGTTTTTGTCCTGTGGGAGGAAGTCGGAATTTCGCAGGGACCCCCAAAGAAACTCCACCGACAGAAAGGCCTCAGCTCCCCACTTGGGTTTGGACCCAGAAACTTCTTGTTCTAAAGAAACAGACTTAAATCATATGCCATTGTGCTAATGTTCGGGGCGTTTTGGCCATAATTCAAGGACAACTCAATAAATGTCTACACACACAAGTGATGTTAAAAGTCCAAACAACGGGCCATTCACTTGTCGCCATTAAATTTAATGACTTCACAAATCGCCACTGATTACATCACAGGTTCTGCTCTTGCTCGTTTTTACTTTCCATAAATATCAGCGCCTCTTTTACTGTCGTCCGTTGTTGTCAAAACATTTGGCTCTTCACTGCTAAAGTATGAAAACTACGCTTCTATTTTAGTGCGTTGATGAAGAGTAAACTCTCGCTAGTCTTCATCTGGCCGCACCCACCATAAAGGAGATTCTTTATGCATGTTTACTTTTCCTGTAAGGTGTGCAGCAAAGGGGTGACATCATCAACCATGTCCTGTAAGTATGTGTGTTCATCATCAACACATTTGTGTTCACAGGGATCCCAATAAAACGTCTCAGTATCCCCTGGATGATCTCTTGTAAATGTGCTGACTCATGGCAAAAGGATGAGTCGTGCTTTTATTAGAGTCTCAAGAGGACGGCTGCAGGAATGATGAGCATCCGTTCGGCAGACCACCAGCTGAGTTTGAGCTCCGATACTTGCCGACATCAGGAGTTATAGTGTGTTTAATGAATCCAGACTCCCCTCTTTGCGTCTTTATTCATTAATCACAGTGTAACCTACAGGAGAATAGATTGTAAAACTTCTTATACTTCCTCCCTGTACCTAAGTCTTTAAATATACACTTTATTACTGTATTCAATATGATACTGGGAAATAGTTTCGGTGCTTTCATTAGGGGCGACAATAAATACATTGTCATGTGACGCACAGCTTAATGGTTGAACTCATTACATTTTGGATGGGACATTTTCCCTCGGCTGACATTTAGGACTTATACTACTATACTATATATTAGTAGTGGGAGGTTTTTTTCAGTAGACAAAAGCAGTTTGCTAACTGCCAATAACAGTCACTAGAAGAAAATTTTCATTATACCTGAAGCAGGCACCATTTAAGATATCTGTAAAATGATAATTGTTGATAAAAAAATAAATAAATGACTGTTTAACCGGTAACACATGGTTGAATTTTTTCACAGTGAAGCTTTTTCATTGTTTGCCGATCACCATCAGCTACTGCTTTTTTTTTAAATAATTCTCTCCATTCGTCCAGCTCCGTCATGCTGCTGGTAGTCATATTCTCCACCTCTCCACCTCCCCACCTCCAGCCCCAGTCCTCACAGATCCATCAGCCTTATCATTTATCATTCATTCAGTCTCGGCAGTGTCATCAGCCACCACCACCAATACCCAGACTCTATATGGTGGATATACAATTAAATCACAGTTTCCCTGAGCATCAAAAACTTCTTGACAAACTAGTTATCACACATCATCGGTTGGAATGAATATTCATCTTTACCTTATAATTTGTGAAAAAAAGTGTTTTTAGGCCGGTCGGGATTTAAAATAACATTTTCTATGACCTGTTTCTACGGTAGCCTGCTACTTTTTTTGAGTTGCTATGTCCTACCTGTTATTATGACTGTAGTCCCATTTTGTCCACAGCAAGACACAGTAAGGCATTAATACAGCAGCTTGCAGTTCACCTTTCACAGTATTTTTGCAAGTTTTACAGTACACACATTTGTGATGCTGTTGGACAAGCAGACTGTCAACCACAGCAGGCTTAAAGGGTGCCTGTGCGTTTTACAACGGGAAAGATCTGAACATTGTGGTTTGTCGTCTCTTGTCACTCTGTTTTATTGTAGACCACATGGACTCACACACACACACACACACACACACACACACACACACACACACACACACACACATTCTTGTAAATAACTAAAAAACTATGTGTGTGAGGACCGGCAAATATTTCCTCACTTCCCAAAATGACCTCACTCTGTTGGTTAAAAACTCGTGCCGGTACTTACTAAGTAGTATCTGCAAGAACACACACACACACACACACACATGCACACACACACACACACACACGCACACACACACAGTTCTTTTAGCTGATCCCATTGAATTACAGAAGAGGATTGAAGAGAGAGAAAGTTTTGCTCACTTAAATGAGCCATTTCCGTCCCTGACAATGTGGGAATAAACATTTTTTCAGACTATAATCAAATTCTTAATTGAAAGAAACACTAATTTGCACGTAACTCCGTTCACATGAAACTCTGCAATTAAGTTTTCATGAGCATATTACGCACTAATTGGAATGCCCGTTGACCAATTATAGTTTGCCCTCATTATTACTCTTGAAATGATGGACTCTTTTAATAGTTATGATAAAAAACATAAGAGTATAAAACTAAATGTTCTCGTCTCTTGTCTTATTGGCTGACGGCCCTGCGCTTAAAATACATGCTAAAATCACAATGAATTTAAAAGGAGATTATTTACAATGGACTCTGAACAAAAATGAATACACCAAGACACTAATAGGGTTGTAATAAAACTCAATAGTCAGCCATAACATTAGAACCACCTGCTTAATATTGTGTAGGTCCCATTTCTCAGCCAAAACAGTTCCTTCCTTCCTTTTACCTCTTTCTGCGGACTAGCAACACTCAACAAGACCATCCGTTCTAGAAATGCACTGACCCGGTCATTTAGCCATCACAATTTGACCCTTGTCAGAACCACTCAGATCTTTTTACCATATTTTCCGCTTCCGACTCCTCAACCTCAGGACAAAATGTTCACTTGCTGCCTAATATATCCCTGATATGACTCATGCCATTATAATAAGGTAATCAAAGTTATTCTGTCTTCATCTGTCAGTGGTGATAATGTTATGGCTGATTTGGTATATCGCGAATACAAGGTTTTACCACTCAAAGCTCTTTCACCCATTCAAGCACATTCACACAATGTTGGCCCAAGCTTCAAGTGAACAATGTAAGCTCCTTCCAAAATATCTGATAATTGTTATTTAAGTGTTTTATCTGGAAGCAAATTCATTAAAATTCATTCATCAGGCTCCGAAGATAAACAGAATGTATTCTACAAAAAAAAGTGTGTTTACCACGAACACACCACAGGGTAGCTCTGCTTCTTCATTTTTAAATAGTAACGTAGAGTCCCGCAGGAGAACTAACATTTTTGGGTTCTTTATAAAAGCAGCCTACTTCAAACAAGAATTATCAACTCACCGTAAATGGATTTAAATGAATTCTTATCTCCGAGAGTTCAAAGGTCAAACTCTTATTTGCTGCGTTAAACGTGAGGACTATTACCAGAATATTTATCGGGTTACCACGGTAACTCAGTACTGAATGGGTCTAAAGGCCAAAAGGGTTGTGGAGCCGCGTGATTTCAGATTTTTGACGCTCATATTTAAAAGTGGAGTGTTTAGAATGTGTGTAGGGTAAGAGATTTTGAGATTTAGTTGAGTAAAATAAATATGAACAATAATAATAATAATAAAAAAATAATGTCCACACTACTGAGCCCCAGCTTGCATTCTTGTTGTAAATTAATTACCAAACACTTAAAGCCAGCTTAAATAAACAACAGACTCTTGATTTATTATCAAGAGTCGCTTTCAGTGGGAATAGAATAGAGGACTATGGGATGCAGAAGCAGGCACATGTAGACGACTGGAGCTATCTTCTGCTGAGTGTTAATCTGTGTGTGAACAGATGGCAAGCGTTAACAAGCTAGGCTAAATGTAGCTGCTGCTGGCAGGGACCAGGACTGATCTCTGGCTTCCTGATCCCAAGCTTCTTAATTAAATGCAACATTTAATCTAGTCAGCGTCCAGTCCTTCTGCTGCTCCAAAAAAACACCAACGCTCATTACTGATGACCTGCTCCTCCTGCTGATTACTTCTTCAAGCTATTCAAACATTTAGAGTGACAAAGAGTCTACTGTTTAAAGGACACAAGTCTCACTAAATGAACATGATCTTTATCCAAAATTATCAAAAAAAAGATTTTAAAATTAAAAATATGATTCCATATTGACAAAGTCCAGTTTAGCTGGTTGAGTTTTGTTTTATTTTATTTAATCTCAATCCAGAAAGTGGTTTATTATCCAAATCATTTCCCTCATTGAAGGAATATTTAGAATCGAGAAATAATGATGGAGAAAATGTCCTTTAACAACCTCTACCATAAGACTTAAGCATACCGTAGTGTTCTCTGGTACAGATATTTCTACTTCCTGTCATGCATGCATTCACTGTGAAACTGCTAATGCTAAAGGTCCTAATATGTCTCCTACCATCTGAAGATGCAGATTATAGCTGGTCACGGTCTGAGAAGGTTGACTCTTCTACAGTTTGCATGCACACAATTAGCTACCCATGCTTCTAAAAATGCTCCTTGCTTCAAGCTTAAGATATACGTTAGTCGTTTATGATTCGGAAAAGTCTACTTCATACTGAAGACAAACACTGTTGTTGTCCATCATCCAACGTTTACTTAGAATCAAAACATGAAGGGTCCTGGAGTGTTACCTTCAAGCGTAGCATGAAGACTGTAGCTGTCAATGTTCCTGAAAAGTCTACTTCAAGCTGATTGTCCACATTAGCATTCCATAGGTCTGAAAGGTTTCCTTCAAGCTAGACATGAACACTTTAGCTGTTCATGAGTCTGGGAAATCTTGTTGATTAATGGAAACCTTTGGGTGTCTATTGATCATGTAATGTAAGGCAAACTTTCACTGTCCATGGTGCTGAAATCTCTAGTTCAAGCCAAATATGATAACCATAGCTGTCCATGGATCTGGAAAATCTACTTCGACCTAAGCAGGAAGACTTGAACTAGCCTTGGTCTTAAAAAATCTGCTTGATTCAGGACCGTGGTTACCGTAGCTGTCCATGGTCCTGAAAAAACCTAGTTCATGGCTGGACAGTTACTGTAGCTGTCCATGGTCCTGAAAAACCTTGTCCATGGATGGACAGTTACTGTAGCTGTCCATGGTCCTGAAAAGTCCAGTTCATGGATAATGTGCTCACTGTAACTGTCTATGTTCCTAAAAAGTCCAGTTCGCCGATGATAGTCACTGTGGCTGTCCATGGTTCTGAACAGTCTGATTCATGGGTGATAGTCACCGTAGCTCTCCTTGGTGCTGAAAAGTCAAGTTCAAGCCGAACATGATAACCATAGCTGTCCATGGTTCTGGAGAGCCTACTTCTACCTACACAGGAAGACTTGAACTAGCCTTGGTCCTGAAAAAATCTGCTTGATCAGGACCTTGGTCACTGTAGCTGTCCATGGTCCTGAACAGGCTGATTCATGGGTGATAGTCACGATAACTCTCCATGGTGCTGAAAAGTCCAGTTACTGGAAAATATTCACAACAGTATGATTCATGGAAAATGTGCTCCTCGTAACTCTCCATGGTGCAGAACATTCTGGTTTATGAGAGACATGGTCACTATAACTGTTTCCATGCTCCTAAAAATTGTACTTCATAAGGAACATGATAACTGTAGTTGCCCATGGTCCTAAAAAGTCTACTTGCACCTGAAGACGAGGATCAAGCTAGCCATGGTCCTGTAATGTCTACTTCTTTTAGAACAACGCCAATACGCTAACTCTGTCCGGTCCAAGGAAGTTTAATTCAGTCAAAACAATGAAAGCTTGAATCTTCCAACGCCTTTATACAGCTGAACGCAAACACTTTCACTCACCATGTTTCTGGAATGAAATGACAGCTGTCCAGAAATAACCACTTCAAAGCTGAACATATAATAATAAAGTTGTAGTTTGGTTATCCACGGTCCTGAAATCTGTCGCCACTTACAGCAAATGTGCAGGCAGAGGAAATTGCTGAGTGGCTGTGCAGACAGAGAGCACTTCAACTCCTGCTGTTTTGATGATGTCGCTCATCATATCAGCCATGAAATGGAACAATGGCTGTGATTCGCCGCTTATTTGCCATAGTGTCTATGTCCGAATCTGACGAAGAGTCGAGAATGTGTAATAATTTTTTTTTTTGTAAGTAGTCCATCATGCATTAAAGAGGTCCCCCAAATGTCACCCACAATGTAAAGACTCACAACTGCCATACTTGGAGAGAAAAAAAACAACGTCACGCCTGATGCTTCTAGAAGTTGTTTTTTTTAATAATGTACCATTCTCCCTTAAGGAGCAAATCTGCAGCATAATCAATCATTTTTGAACTATTCTATTCCTTTCACAGTGAGCGTAAGTGCTCTTTCTCTCTTCAATTTGGATTATGCTGCATCTCCTTCCTGCCAAGTATTTGTTGATGTTTGGACTCCCACTGGCAGATTTTCTACTCCTGATCCTATGCCAGGCAACATCTCTACAGTTAAAAACTTTATGCGGCTCCAATAAAATCACTTATTTGGGTGTAATAGAGCCCACGATCAAAATGAAAATATGCTAGGGAGCTTATAAAACATGACCTGATCTGTGTTTGCATTCAGATGGAAAAATGAAATCATGGCAACAATAAAGGTCGACACTTTTTGAATGTGTCTATATTCCTCCACTGGATAACCCTCCCAATAGAAGAAATTCACCACCGCCTCACATGGGTTAGCATTAAGTTTATGCAACGATATTGTGTAAGGTCAGAAGTTAATATAAGCCTTGTATTTTTAGCATGGAATTGAAGTTAGCACTATAGATGACGGAACTCCAATAACCCGTGCATTTTACAATATTAAACTAAAATGAAACAAAGTGAAAGAACATTATTGACTATTTTTCTATCATATATAGAACATTTTCCCATCCAGCTACTTATTATTTAGGTCCAGGATTAATTTCCTGCTGCATCCCCAGCATAGTAGGAATATGTAGCTGTGTGGAGGGAGAGTCTCTTCACTCAGAGAACGGTGGTTACAGTAAGTTATTGGTCACTACCTAGACTCCTTAACTTTCCCTACCTTCATTGTTCATGCGGGTGGGGCTTAATTACATCTTAATTACATAGCATTAAGCTGCTTACGGCTAACAGGCTTCGAGAGCTGCTCTCTAAAACTCTCCAAATGACATTAAACCCATCATCTCTGTATACACTTAAAGCAATATACAACATGAATCGACACAATACAACACGTCACACTGACCTGCAGCAGCACCCTGACTCTTTGATACTGAGAGCATTTGGAATAAAGGATTTCCATAAAGGATTTGTAGATTTGCCATTGATAATCTATAACATCTCCCTGAGGGGAAAAAGGTCAAATTCACTGTCCAGGAGATGAGATGCATCTTCAGAGTTCATCATGCGTGTTAATGAGCTGCTTTTAGGTTTTTTTCTAATACTTTGGATGCCATAGAAACTATTTTCTGCAGCTTTGGCCCCCTCTCGAATTTCAGTTACCATTCCGCAGGATCATAAAATGCTTTCAACAAGGCTCTGACACAATTTTCAGAATATCTGGGACCAGTCATGAATTTATTTTTTCGTGGCTGGTCCCAGAAAGAATTTCACAATTTGCGGTAAAACTAGAAACCCATCACACCCGAGCGAGGAGGACCCAAATGCATACGTGAGACAGAGTCACACAAGAAGTTCTGAGGAGTTACTAATCGATAGTTTGATACAAAAAGGTCCAAGACAAAACAAGCAGAAAGTGTCCATAAAACGAAATAAACCCGAGGACATCACCAAGGAAAACTTAGTAGGAGAAAACTCAAGGAAAGAAGCTGGAACTCGGGCTACAGAGTGGACGATGACCTGGCAACCAAAGAAAGACACGCACCTAATTAAATACAAACGGAATCAAGAGACTATGAGGCAAAGGTGATGCAATCAAGGCAACGGGACACATGTGAAATAGTTGAGCAATCAGGACAGAACAGACAACCAAAGGCGGTTTGAGTCATTGAGTCATTTCTGCTGGTTTCATGTCCAGAATGCTGGAATTAGAAATCCATAAAGAAAGTCATCGAAGGCACAAATGGGAGGAGTTAAAAGCATCAAAGTTTGATAGGCGCCACAGACATCATTAGTCATTTTTCATTCATTTGTTTTTAAATCTAAAAACCTTGACTAATGATTCTAAAACCGTTTCCACATGCCTGTTATTCTCTGTCTGACTTCTCCACCGCTGTGAATCTGCACCGCTCAGAATAACTCATGACCTCCTACGAGGTGCTGACTCAGCTTCCTGCTCCTGGTCCTCCTGCTACTTGATCTCTCTGCATCTCTCAATTCACATTAGATGAAGGGGCAGGTACAATAGTACCGCATTAAACTGGTTTTCTTTATTTCTTCCTTCAACAGATCATGTAGTTTCTACTCATCTTCCTCAGCCTTCCTCTCCTGTGGCGTTCCCCAAGGTTCCACTCTTGGCACAATTTGCTTTTTCAAATAATTTCTTCCATGAGATTTCATTATTATGCAAATAATACAAAGATCTTCATCCGCCTGTAGCAAAAAGACAAAACTATTACTTCTACTATTTTTTTCTTATGGCTGTTACTATTTATTTTCTTTTTTTTACTGTAAATTAGTTTCCAATGACCTTGAATGAATTTCTGAGATATAAATTCACAATTTAACTTATTTGTAAATGGCTTTACGTTCAGTAGTGTGATATATTTTTACAGTAACTCACTTGTCAAATGCTGCCACTTAATTACTGCGTAAGATTTTTCAGCAACTTATTTGATGATGACTCGCAGCTAACTACTGTATTCTGTTTTACAGTAACTTACTTGTCATTGGCATCCAGTTGATAGCTGTGATTTATTTTAACAACAATTTCCTTATTAAAGGCTGCCAGTTAAATAATGTGATTCATTTTCACTGCAGCTTACTTGCAAACAGCTGAAAGTTAATTACTGTAAGTTTTACAGTCACTTACTTGTGGATAGATTCACATCAGGTTTTTACAGTGTTGAGTTCACTAATAAATGGTATTTTTTTTTACATGTTCCTGAGTTGTCTGTGTACTTCATCAGCTCTGAATGTACTTTGTATGTGTGACGGTCGATTATCATAACGTATATACAAACTGATGGAGACAGAGACAGCGGGATTGTGGGATACGAGCCAGACACCTGTAGGTTTGTGACATTCACCCACAGTTATCTGTCCTGACCTCAGCTCATTATCAGTCAACATGTCTCACATCTGTCACGTCACCCACTCCTTGTGCTCGCCCCGTCATACACAAACACACACACACACACACACACGTAAGATTTTTTTTGACTGTTTCTTAATTGAGGATGATTAAGTTTACAGTTCTGGTCTGTAATTGTTGCCATTTGACAGTTTTTTCATTGTAATTTCCATAAACATTTTTTAGAGTGTAGAATACATAATGATTTTTCTGTGATTATCTAGATCGCATTATTGATTACGTTGATTTTCTGTATGAAAATGTTGATTATTTTGATTCGTTCCACTATATTTAATTACTGTTTCCTGTATTTCTTACAGTACACTATTCTTTATTGAGATTTTGTACAGCAAAATACCGTTTATCGCGATTTTTCCCACATCACATTACAGACTATTGTGATTTTCTACAGTATATTACTGGTTTGTGTGAATTTATGCAGTAGCCTATGTAGTTACTTACTGTACTTGCCTTTGGAACATGTGATCTTAAACAGAAATGCCATATTCCTTTAATTTCTGTCTATAATCTTACTGTAATCTACAGTTTCATCACGTGAAATAGTTCACAGTAATGTACCGTGTTTATGCACAGATGAGTAAGCTTTACAGTGAAGGAGGCCAGAAAGAGAAACAACAAAATATAAATCTATTCTAAAGTAATTACCCTCTCTGTAATGGATTTGAATCAGGAAGTTAACTGCTGTTACCAGGCAGCCAGAGACAAATCCTGACTTGGCAAAGACAAATCATTATTTATTTAGACTTAATGCCATTTACCCACAGAGCCGACACGCCATGGCAGCACAAGTCTCTGCATCTGCCAGCCAGTATCTTACTGCCATTTATATCTGTTTGTTGTTGTTTACGGCAGTAACATTAGTCAATATTAACTTGTTTGGACAATTTGCCCCTCATATTAGTCACAAAGAATGATGAATATCGTCTTCCAACCCTTTCACACGTGGTCAGGGGACGGTTATTTAGAAGTCATTTTCTAGTAAACATTAATGGACGTTCATTAGAAAAGCCTGTAGTTGCACAGATATCGAGAGTAGTAGTATTAGTAGTAGTAGCAGTAATCAATATATTTGTATATTTCATGAATGTGTTGGCATTTCGGTGTTTTCTGAGACATCAGGTTAAAATTCAAATTTCCGTCACGCTCCTCTTATTTCTTTTGAACCCGGCTTGAAAAGAGGTTGAATAATTAAGAATGCAGCTTTGTAGAAACTGTCCGGTTTGATGATGTCACTTTGTGGAATAAAGCAAAGTTTACGTTTGAAAATACGCTGATATTGTTTCATCTCCAGGTTCCGTTTAACTTAGGGTTCACGAAACAAAAGCTTGGATCCCCACAAACTTAATCACACATTTATCAATAATGTAATCCCTCTGATTTTGTTTTGCTCCATCACAGATCCTCTCGGGTTGTTGAACGATGAAGTGGCTTCATGCTACTGTTAGCTTATATCTCCTCGCAATAAAAGGTACGATTCCACGGATGGACTGGAGCAAGTATTACGAGGTCGGCCACTGTCGGAGCTTTTTGACAAATATACCTTTCTACTCTTGGTCCATGTTGGAGGTTTGCTCTCCCTTAGTGCTTTCTAGTTTACACCTAGAAAACAGTGATGCGCTGTGAAATTGAATAAAGTAATTTTCTGTGCGTAAATATTGTTAAATTACAGCATATTTCAACCTTCAGTCATTTAATACAGTGTTATTAATGGAGCTTAAGTTTCTCCCTACGGATTTGCTGATGGCATTTTGAAGACATATTGTTTCAGTGGATGATCGCGCACAGTCTGACGCACGCGTGATTTCTGTCACCCGCGGAATCGATCCAGATGTGACAGCATCAGGACGGCCTCCTATAGGGCCTGCTACGCCTCTGCTAATAGGAAGTGCTCCCTAACATCTGTGCTGCCCCTCTCTCTCTCTCTCTCTCTCTCTCTCTCTCTCTCTCTCTCTCGCTCAGAGACAGACATTCGCTGTCTGTCTCTGAGCAGCAGAATAAATTGAATTAGAGCTCCACCACCCACTCCGCAGGATCCCGCAGGCCACTGTCAGATAGCTAAAGAGAGAGGGAGAGTTGCAGGGAGATAAACAGAGGGCAAGAAGAGGGACTGATACAATCAACCCCCCCTCCCCCTTGAAGAATGAACAACAACCTCTTCACAGCCTCTTCATTCCACAGTCCGATGAGAGGCGGCACATCGGTAGCATCGTGAGGGTGAGAGCGCACCGCCTTAGCCTTCATCACACGTTCCATTATGGCATAAGATGTGATGCGCCATTATCCAGAAAGCAACAAAAACATAAAGACGCTCCTCCACCTCCAATCTTTCTGCACGGACGCTAAAAAAAAAAACCCCCGTGGGAATCAGGTGGAGTTTTAAAAAAAAAGAGGCACTTCTCCTAGGTGTTCCCGGTAAACACTCAAAAAGCAATCTGTAACTCAAACGCGTTGACATTCGTCCCGCAGCTAATGGCACAGCAAACCACTCCTTTCAGGCGTAAATAGAGGTAAAACGGCCTGAATATCACCAGTTTCCCTCCCTCGCTCACTCAACCGCACTCTTTCTTTCCTGAGCCGGGGAGCATTTGCATAATGCCTCCATATCCACGGGCCATTAGCGCCAGCGTGAGTGGCTCATGTGCATAAATTCATTGCTTTGATCAATCAATGGAAACTACTGTATCGGTACAAGCCCACGAAAGCGTCGGGCACGCAGAGGGAACGGAAGAAAAAATAGCATGATATGTCCGTCATTGGCGAAAAATGATATCGTTTCTAAGGGCTGGTTCCACTTTATTTTTGAAATAACTTCATATTATCCCCGTTAGAGGCCGCATCAAGACACGATGCGTTCAGGTTCACTCGCACGCGCAGGAAAACACAATCAAAGGCAGTTAGAAGACAACGTGAAAATGTTTGACACCATTTCATGTCACACATGAACTCACTCGTAGGGTTTGGCTACCGTAAAACAAAAATGTACTGTAAAAAAACACGAGATTCGAAAATCACCGTAGTACATTTACTGAATTCCTTTGAAGCAAGAAAAGGTAGATTTACCTTTTTTTTTTCTCTTTCTGCGAAAAGCTGTGAAGTAAGATTATGGGAAAATACAGTAAAAGTAGGATTTTGTACATTTAAATTTACGGTAAAAAAATCTTTCACCATGCTGCAAGAACATAGCTTAATTTGTGAAACAATATCAAGAATATACAGTGTAATATTTGTTAAATAATGCCGATATCATAGTAAAATATAAATATGAATACATTTACGGTAATTTACTGTAATTTCATGAAATGCCCTTGCAATGGAAAACATAATTGGAAAGATGTATTTATCAACCCAAACTGCATATTTGTTGATAAAAGTATTAAAGCCAATTCCTGTAAACAGGTTTGCAAATACGCTGATCAGCCACAACATTATAACCACTGAACATCTCTGCATCATCATCTCAACATCTCGCTCTCTCTACCTATCACAGCAGTGGTGCAGAATCTCTACAGTTTCCTGGAGGAGCGTCGAAGAACTCATTCGAGTCGGATTCAGGTGATCCAACATGGGTTCTGCTGTTATTCCTTCCACGTATGGCTATTAGGCTGAAACCGTATAAAAGCCGTGAGCAATTTTTTTTGAACAGTTTTTACAGTGCAGCAGCCAGAATTATACGTTAATCACACTGTTCTTTTTTTTGTGTCTTTGTTTTGTTTTTTTTTTAGAGTGCATGGTGAGATGCTATCACTTCCCATCAGATTAGACTCAGCGGACCTTTAGTGCAGCAGAAAGACTCAGTCAGCAGCATCACCCTTAAAACCGACTGCATTATAAGTTATTTCATTTATAGGGATGAGCTCTGATAGATTCTATATCTCCCCCCTCATGAAGGTGCGTTTCAGCCAGAGGACTCCAGATTCATGAAGCGATGGATCAATACATTTTCTCCGTGCTGAAAAGCTTTCCTCTTGCAGTTGAGCTCCAGTTTCATTCGGAGGGCTGGAGGCAGATGAAGCAACCAATAAGAATCAGTTTTCACGTACGCAGCGATGTCAGGTCATCTGTTTCATCTCGTCTTCGCCGTTTATCTTAAAGAAACACAGCAGACGACTGAAAGCTGTTTCCGCCTCCATCCTCTTCCCAAATCTGTTTCTTTGCTGCGAGAAAATCCCTCAGAATACAATAGAATCCTTCTAAACAAGCAAGCAACAAAGTAGTGAGGCAACATTTGTGCAACAGTTGAAAATAAAAGCCATAAATGATGACAGTGCACTCTAAAATATTAGCCACTACCAAAAAAAGTTCTTTCTGGTACCTTTTCAGTCTCCAGTTTATGCAAGAGCCTCCCAAACAATCAATTTCCAAACTGACGATGCAACATTTGTGCAGAAAAAATGCATTTTTTAAAACATATATAAGCCACATATGATGAAATTACACTGTAAAATATTAGCCACGACCAAAAGTGAGTTCCAAGCAAACTGATGATGCAACATTTTTGCAGAAATATGCATTTCTTTGAATAATTTTCCTCTGCTTGATTTTGAATATAAACCAAAATAAAAGCCATGAATGATGATATTACACTGTAAAATATTGGACACTACCAAAAAAAGTCATTATTATGTGCAATTCAATCTCCAGTCTCCTCTAGCACGTATTTATTTGCAACTGTCACTGACACACACACACACACACACACACACACACACTCCTACGCATCCGCTGTCATTTAACAAGCACACAGATACATATTCATATCCAGCTTTCAGTGCTGGTCCAGTTGCGCACTGGCGCACTCACATATGCGCCGCTGCGTCTTAAAGGACGCGGTTGGCTTTATTCAAATGTGAGCGCCTCATCGCACGTGTCGACTAAAAACCCATCTGCGCAGCCTACACACCTGACAGGAACCCTTAATAAACCTCCTGCACCCTTTTCGCTCCCTCTCTCTCTCTCTCTCTCTCTCTCTCTCGGGGAGAGCGGCGCGTAAAAGCGGCGCATTTTTGTGCGCCAGTAATGATGGGGAAAAAAAAAAAAAACTTGCTATGCGCTGAAACGCCTGCTTGAACGTTTAAACGGGCACGCGCTTGCACAAGTTATCTTTATCACTGACTGTCATGCGCTTCTGCCTGCGCGCGTGCGTTCACCCTCACACCAACCACGCTCTCAACTGGGTGCAGAGCCGGTGGTATGAAGACTCGCGTTCTCAGGCGCGCGCACACACCTTCCATAACTTACACTAGGATCAGTTTTGACCTTGCAATATTCCTGTAGCTACCCCCCCACCCCCATCTCGCATGCTCACACCCCACCCCATGCACGGACACCCAATTTCAGCACCCAGACTACATGCCCCTACAATGAAATGCAGAAAGAAATATCCCTGCTCCTTTTTCATTTTACTCCTCAGCAACCATTCCTCTGCTCCAACAGACGCAGTCAGAGGGAGTCGGACGGGAGGAGGAGGGATTGGGGGGTTGGGTGGGGGGGCTAAAATCATCATAACATAATTTTGCGCCCCTAATAAAGATAAATATATGACTTTAAACTTCCCTACCTCCTTTGGGGACGCTATGATTCCTTCCTCCACCGGGTGTCAGGGCGCAATCATCTTCCAAAATCCCATAATAGTCGTGATTCTAGTTGTAACTCCACGCAAATAGGCTCCAGAGGAGAAAACGCGCCCCATATATGAATCTGTGGAGGTGAACGTGCGTAAAAATCCTTTTTCGGGTGGCCGTAAATTCCGTGTGAGTTCAATCCCGTCTTCCAGAGGGGTGCGTCCGTTTTGCTATTCCAAAGCTCCCGACGACTATATCCTCCTCTCCACACTGCTCATATCCTCCTCTTGTCTCTGCCTGTCTTTTTCTCCAGGTTTCATCCCTTCATCCGCGGGATAAGGGAGCAATCCCATCCGTGGGTAACTGGAATGCTCTTTTTGTCCCCTCTCTCCTCTCCTCTTATTTCCCCTTACCAGGCGGTGCGCGTGCAGGTGAGAAATAAGGATTCCAGCAGGCTGCAAGAAAAGAACATCCCAGGTAAAAGTGCAATTATTCCAATAAATAGTTAAGAGTTGGGCGACGCTCCTGGAAATGCGCAGTTGTGCGTAAAGACGTTGCTTTGTTTGGATTTTTTTTTTTTTTGGAGCAGCGACCTTCTCCCTCTCTCTCTCGCTCCCCCTCTGTAAAGTGTGCGTCTCCCCCTCTGCAGCCTGGAGTGGAGCAGGAGGCAGCAGCAGACAAAAGAGGAATAAAATCAAGTAAATAAGAGGTAAACGTCCGCAGAGAGCTTCCGTCCGGTCAGTCAGACGCAGATCTGAACGGCACAGTCCCGCTGATCCCCGGTCCTCCTACTCCTCGCCGGCCGCTTCTCCCGCACCGTTAATCCAAAGAGCGCAGCATGAACGGCAATCCTCAAGTCTGCACGAGTAAAAGGCTGCAGCTTCCCGGTGTTCCTTTCAGAATAAAACTTCACTCTTGGGAAGTGAAGTTTGAAATGAAATCAATATTTTTGCAAAATATCCCACCAAAATGGACTTTTCACTGGTGAAATTCTGTCCCCGAAGCTCCGTTTGTGTTTGAATGGCTCATTGATGCACATAGGGAGTGACGTCTTGCCAACGGAAAAGCCACAGTAGCATGGATCGCTGAAAAAAAAGAAGTTTCAGAACACACAGTGCATCTCATGAGCTCTTTTCACCAGAAAAAGAGCATTTACAAAACATGAGTAAGCGGTTTTAATGTTATGGCTGATCATATTGTGAATTCGAACACATCAGACCCAGTCTTCCTCCAGAACCAGTATTACCTTCTCTGCTCACGACATTCCCCTCTCTTCATCAGTCACCAACCTTGGTGTAAGATTTGACCCTCAACTCACTTTTGAATCCCACATCAAACACATCTGCAAGATCTCCTTTCAC